>CAUYRH010019415.1:0-32500 GCA_963574655.1 Perodicticus potto
TGATCAAACTAAAAAGCTTCTGCACTGCTAAGAACACAGTAAGTGTAGCAGGCAGACAGCCCTCAGAATGGGAGAAAATATTCGCAGGTTATGCCTCAGACAAAGGTTTAATAACCAGAATATACAGAGAACTCAAGCGTACTGGCAACAAAAGGGCAAGTGATCCCATCTCAGGGTGGGAAAAGGACTTGAAGAGAAACTTCTCTAAAGAAGACAGGCGCATGGCCTAAAGACACATGAAAAAATGCTCACCATCCTTAATGATCAGAGAAATGCAAATCAAAACTACTTTGAGATATCATTTAACTCCAGTAAGATTAGCCCACATAACAAAACCCAAAACCAGAGATGTTGGAATGAATGTGGAGAAAAGGGAACACTTATATACTGCTGGTGGGAATGCAGACTAATACATTCCTTTTGGAAGGATGTTTGGAGAACACTTAGAGATCTAAAAATTGACCTGCCATTTGATCCTGTAATTCCTTTACTAGGTATATATCCAGAAGACCAAAAATCACATTATAACAAAGACATCTGTACCAGAATGTTCATTGCAGCCCAACTCATAATTGCTAAGTCATGGAAAAAGCCCAAGTGCCCATCAACCCAGGAATGGATTAATAAATTGTGGTACATGTATACCATGGAATATTATGCAGCCTTAAAGAAAGACTGAGACTTTACCTCTTTCATGTTTATATGGATGGAGCTGGAACATATTCTTCTTAGCAAAGTATCTCAAGAGTGGAAGAAAAAGTATCCAGTGTACTCAGCGCTTCTATGAAGCTAGTTTATAGCTTTCATATGAAGGCTATAATCCAAGTATAGCACAAGAATATGGGGGGGAGAGGAGGGGTGAGGTTGGGGTGGAAGGAGGGTAATTGGTGGGGCTACACCTATGGTGCATCTTAGAAGGGTACAGGCAAAACTTACTAAATGCAGAATACAAATGTCTTCTTACAATAACTAAGAAAATGTCATGAAGGCTATGTTAATCAGATTGATGAAAATAGTTCAGATTGTATATGAAACCATCACATTGTACCCCTTGATTACACTAATGTACACAGCTATATTTAATAATAAGTAAATAAATAAATAAATAAACTAAAAACCAATTACAGAAAGATAGCTGGAAAAATCTCAAAATACTTGGTGATTAAACAACACACTTCCAATTAACAAATGGTTCAAAGAAGAAATCTCAAAAGCAATTAGAGAACATTTTGAATAAAAATGATAGTAAAAATGTAACTTATCAAAACATGTGTAGGGTATAGCAAAAGCAGTGCTTACAGGGAAATTTATAGCATTGATGTGTCTATTACAAAAGAAAAAAGATCTAGTATCAATGATCTAAGTTTCCATCTGAGAAAACCAGGAAAAGAAGAGTAAATTAAATCCAAAATAATCAGGAGAAAAGAAGTAAAATTATAGTAGAAATCAATAAAATTACAAACAGAAAATCAATAGAGACAATCAATGAAATGAAAAGCTGGTTGTTTGAAAAGAATCAATAATATTGATGAGCTTTTGGAAAGGCTAATTAAGAAAATAGGAGAGGGAAGATACAAAATACTAAATTAGAACTAAAAGAGAAACATCACTATACATGCAATATATAGTAAAAAGATCACAAAGGAATACTATGAATAATTCTATGCTCATAAATTTGATAGCCTAGCTGAAATGGACCAATTCCTTGAAAAACACATTGCCACTATTCATATAAGAAGTAATAGTCTGAATAGTTCTATATCTATTAAGGATATTGAGTCAGTAATTAATACCTCTTTAAAACAGAAGGCACCAGGCCCATTTGAGTTATACTGTAAATTCAATCAAAGATTTAGGAAATAAATCATACCAACACTCTATAATCTCTACCAGAAGGTAGACATAAAACCAGCATTATCCTGATACTGAAACCGTTTTTCTGTTTTTCTTATACAAGTAAATTGCAGGTGAATATCTCTTCTGAACATAGAAGCATAAATCCTCAAAAACATATTAGAAATCAAATCTAATAATATAAAAAAAGAATTATACACCATGACCAAATTTATCACAGTTAAGCAAAGTTACTTCAACATTCAAAAATCAATTAATGTTATCCACTAAATCAACAAGCTAAAGAAGAAAAATCACATGATCATATCAATAAATGCAGAAAACTCTTCTGAAAAAATCCAACACCCATTCATGACACTAACTCTCAGCAAACTAGGAATAAAGGGAGACTTCCTTACCATGGTAAAAAAAATCTATAAAAACCTACAGCTTATATAATACTTAGTGAAGAGAAACTCAAGTCTTTCCCATTTAGGTCAGGAACACTGCTTTTTAACATTGTACTGGAAGTTGTGACTAATGGAATAAATTAAGAAGAGGAAATATGAGGTGTTCAGATTGGGAAAGAAGAAATAAAACTGTCTTTTTTCACAGATTACATGATAGTCTATTTAGAAAATCCAAAAGAGTCAAGAACAACAAAAACCTTCCTGGAACTAATAAGTGATTTTAGCAAGGTTGCAGAATACAAGTTTAATACATAAGAGTCAATCAATTCAACATAAAACCACTAATGAAAAGTGGAATGTGAAATTAAATACACATAATTACTTACATATGCACTAAACAAATGAAATACTCAAGCATAACTACTACAAAATATGTACAAATGATACTAGAACTCTCAGATAAATTTTTTTTTTTAAATCTAGAAATATTTCATGTTCATGGATAGGAAGACTCAATATTGTCAAGATATCAGTTCATCCCAACATAATCTATAGATGCAATGCGGTCCAAGTCAAAATTCCAGTAAAGTTTTGGGGGTGCTTTTGTTGTTGTTGTTGTTTTGATATAGACAAACTCAAATTGTATGTGGAGAGTCAAAAGACCCAGAATAACTGACACAATTCTGAAGAAGAGCCAAGTCAGAGAACTCACATTCCCCAACTGTACAATGCTTAGTCTTAAGATATAGTAATAAAGAGGGTGATGGATTAGTAAAAACATGGACAGATAGATTAGTAAAACAGAATACAGAGCACTATAGCCAGCTATCTCTAACAAAGGTTAAAAAGAAATATGATCAAGCAAAGACAGTCTTTCTGACAAATGGTGGTGGAGCAATAGAACATTCACATGCCCCAAATTGAATATAGGAATGGACCTTACAGCTTTCACAAAAATTAACTTGGAAAGAATCATAGACCTTAGTGTAAAATACAAAACTATGAAATGCCTAAAGAGATAAAATAAGATAAAACCTAGATGACCTTAAGTTTGGCAATGACTTTTTAAACACAAAGGCATAAGGCATCAAATGAATAATTGGTACATGTTGTTTTATTAAAATTTAAAACTCCTCTTTCAACAAAAACAGGAAGAAAATGAGAAGGCAAACTAAAGACTGGGGGTAAAGGTTTTCTACAGACACATCTGATGAGAGACCATTATTCAAAATATAATTTGAACTCTTAAAACTCAAAGATAACATCATATAGAATGGAGAGAAAAACTGGAAGCATTCCCTCTTAGAGGTGGAACCAGACAAAAATGCTCAATATTGCCACCATTATTCATATAGTGCTGAAAGTCCTAGCCAATGTAATCTGATAAGAGAAGGATGTCAATGCTAACCAAATGGGGACAGAGGAAGTCGAACTATTACTTGCTACTCACGATATGATCTATACTTAGAAAAGTTGACTATAGACTCCTGGAAGTGATCAAGAAATACAGCAATGTCTTGGGATATAAAATATAATTTCTTTCACAATAGCATCAAAGAAAATGAAATACCTTGAAATATATTTAACAAAGGACATGAAGGATCTCTACAGAGAGAACTATGAAACACTAAGAAAATAGTACAGGGCATTAACAAATGGAAGAACATAGCATGCTCATGTTTGGGAAGAATGAACATTGTTAAAATGTACATACTACCTAAAGGAATCTACAGATTTAAAGCAATCCCCATTAAAATTCCAACATCATACTTTGAAGATCTTGAAAAATATGTTCTATGTTTTGTAAGGAATCAGAAACAAACAAACAGCCAACACAATTCACAAAATAGGAACAAATCTGGGACATCACTTAACCAGGCTTCAGGTTATATTATTAGTCTATAGTGATAAAAATAGCAAGGTATTGGCATAAAAATTGAGATACAGATCTATGGAACAGAATCTTGAGATATAACCTGCCTCATAGCATCATCTGATCTTTGATGAAGCAAACAAAAGCATACACTGTGGAAAAGACTCCCTCTTCAATAACTGATGCTGGGAGAACTTGTTAGCTACATGTAAAAGACTGAAACTGGACCAGCACCTCTCATTACTTATAAAAACTAACTCATGATGGATAAGAGATTTAAATCTGAGACATAAATCTATAAAATCCTTAGAAGAAAGTGTGGAAAAAGCCGTTAATCTTATCAGCCTAGGGAAAGAATTTATGAAGACCCACTGGCAATTGCAGCAACAAAAATAATAAATAAATGGGATCTGATCAAGTTTAAAAGTTTCTGCATAGCTAAGGCACAATCAACAAAGCAAAGAGACAACTTTCATAATGGAAGAAGATATTTGAATGCTATGAATCTCACCAAGGGCTAAAAACCAGAATCTACAAAGAACTCAAACAAATCAATAAGAAAAGAGCAAACAACTCCATTAGAAACTGGGTGAGAGAAATGAACAGAAAAATGAAGACAGAAAAATCGCTAACAAACACATGAAATAATACTCATCATCCCCAATCATCAGAGAAATACAAATCAAAACCACTTTGAGATATCACCTAACCCCAGTGAGCATGACCCACATCACAAAGTCCTAAAGCAGCAGATGTTGGCGTGGGTATGGAGAAAAGAGAACACTCATGTAGCTGTTAATGGGACTGCATACTAGCATTGCATTTCTGGAAAGAAGTATGGAGATTACTCAAAGAACTAAAACTAGACCTACCATTTGATCCTGCAATCCCATTACCAAGTATCTACCTGATAGGCAAAAGGAAAGACATTTTACCATAAGGATATTTACACACAAATGTTTATAGCAGCACAATTCACAATTCAAAGATGTGAAAACAACCCCAGTGCCTTTCAACATACGAATAGATTCACAAATTGTGGTATCTGTATACCATGGAATATTATGCATTCAAAAAAACAGATGAATATTTTGTGTCTTTTGTAACAACGTGGATGTATTTGGAGAATATTCTCCTAAGCAAAGTTTCAACAGAATGGTAAAACAAGCCTCACATGAACTCAGTACTAATTTGAAACAAGTAGATTAACATTACCTGCTCAGACTAGAGAAAAACTCAATTTAGATCAATTATGGGGATGGAGAGGAAGAGGTTAAATAAGTTACCAACCAATGGATGCATTGCCTGGGTATATGGTGTACTTCTTGGGCAAGGGCACAACTACATCTCGGACTTTAACTTAAAAAATCAAACTATAAAACTTAATTATATGCATCCTCATATTAAACTGAAATTGAAAAAAATAATAAATTAAAGAAAAGAAAACGAACAACCTGAATAAAAAATGGGCAAAAGACCTGAACAAACTCTCACCAAGAAAGAAATGCAGGTGGCCAAGTGATCATAGAAATGATGTTCAGCCTCAGGTGTCACTGAGAATTGCACATTAAAACAATAATGAGATTCAACTATCTACTAGAATGGCCAAAATCAAAAGCACCAAGAACACTGAAAATTGATGAGCACCACAAGTTCTCATTAATTGTTGGTGAGATGAAAGATGAAACAACCTCTTTGGGTGGTAGTTTGGCAGTTTTTCATGAAATCAGTCATAATTTACCACCCAATCCAGCAATTGTGCTCTCTGAGATTTACCCAGTAAATGAAACCTCTTGTCCACATAGAAACTTGTATATGCACGTGTATAGCAGTTTCATTCATAACTGCCAAAACTTGGAAACACCAAGATGTCCTTCACTAGGACATTCGCCAGGAATAGACAAATAAACGATGGTATACCCAGACAGTAGAATAATACTCCAGTGCCAAAAGAAATATTATAAGCTATCATACCATAAAAAGACATGGAGGAAACTTAAATAGATTTTGCTAAATGAAAAATGCCAATTTGAAAAGTCTACCTACCCTATACTTCAGACTAGGTGACATTTCAGAAAAGGAAAAATTGGTAGTTTCCAAGAATTAGGAGACTGGGAGGGATGAATAGGCGAAGCAAAGATTTTTAGGGCAGGAAAGCTCTTTGTATTATAATGTTGGGTACGTATCAGTATACATTTGTCAAAATTCAACACCAAGAGTGAACTTTGAATGAAAATAATGTGTCAATGCAGGCTCATTGATTACAACAAATGTACCTTTGGGTTGGAGGAAGTTAATAGTGGGGTAGGTTTTTCATATGTGGGGACAGGTGATATGTTAAAACTCTCTGCACTTTCTGACCAATTTTTCTCTGAACTTAAAACTTTTGTAAAGAAACAAAGGTTATTAACTAAAAAATAAAATACTTTAGCTGATCTGTCTAAATAATACTCTGATGAAAAAAGAGATCAATAAATAATAATTTTTCAGAATTGTTAAATATATATTGCCATAAAACATAACACCATTAAATATAGAAGTAATGAAACATATATTTAATTTTCAAATAGATTTACAATTAGGTTTTCTATATATACATATATATATGTATGTACGTATGTATGTATATATATATATATATATATATATGTATGTATATATATATATATATATATATATATATATATATATATATATATATACAAAGACCGAAGGAAATTGTTGGTTCTTTAACAAAGGAAGTTTTCACACTCTAAATCAAGGTACTTCAGATCATAGTAGCAATTGAGACAGTACTGAAACAGGAGAGGAGGATTGTAAATGTTGCCAACACATTGAACAGTGTTTAAAAGAAATGTAAGCCTGACATTTGAGACAAGGCTTGCGACTTAAAGTTCAGGTTGGAAATGGTTGGTTACTGTGTTCAATAGTTTGAACTCAGTGGAATCAAGTAATAGATGAGGAGTTGCTTTTAATTTATGTTTAAGGTTTCTAACCTTTCCAAGCCATCTTGAAAGCCATGAAGAAATGTTTTGTTTTGTTTTGTTTTCATTCAAAGGAAGATAACATAAAAGTAACCACTTTTGGACAATTTGTACTGACAGCTTTAAGCAGTTTATTTTTTCTTATATCTACTTTCTTGTTCTTCTTATACAGTCTCTCACAAGATTCCAGCTCTGTTATTTTCTTTTCGGATAGGGTTAATTGGCTAATGACATACAGGTGTAAAGTGTTGGGGTGACACAATCAGAGCAGATGCCATCCTTAGCTATAGATATTCCTATTGATAGGCCAACAGGCAAACCATCTTCTCTTTCTTCATATACCTCAATCTAGAAAGACATAAATAGTGCTGAAATTCATTGGTTCCTTCATTTATTCAGTGATTGCTTATTGATCATCTATTATGTGCAAAGTTCTAGGCTATATGCAAAAGAAAAAAATCATTTTGCCTTCATGGAGATTACTGGTAGAGATGGATATTAATCAAATAATCACATACAGGCATTGCCTCTTCCTAAAGGGCTAGGAACAGGCAATATGTAAGAAATTCGTGCACAGGAAAAAAATTGGCTTAGAGAACTCAGAAAAATACTGTCTCTAAGAAATTGAAAACTCACCTAAAGTAAAAGATTAAGTAGAAGTTAACTGTTGGAAGAGGGTCAAAAAGAACATTCCAGGCAGAAAATACTTGAACATGTTGGCAATAGACAGGGCTTAATATGAGTTTATTGTCAACATATAATGGTAAATAACAGAATAATTGCTTATACAAATCCTACAACTGACTTTTCATGAAATATGTATTTCAAACTCCAAATTATTAAATTGCCTCTATTAGGAAGATGAGATCATGAATGGGTCTTTTTCTTTTCTGTTTCTCTAAATGTAGTTAAAATACTTTTCATGAAGCAGACATATTTTACAAAAAACAAATAAAATAGTTGAATTACCTCTATTGTGTCTTACCAAATAGCTGTATTCTTGTTTCATTATTAAAAAATAAGTTTAGTATTCAACACTTTATTTTTAAGCAATGTAAGCTTACTTTTCTCAGAAATACAACATTCTTTTAAAAGTTCCATTTATAATATGTCATTCTTTGTACAGAGGACAACCTTGTAAGGGAAAGGAGTGCCGTAGCCTCAGAGGGACCTCTGGACGAGTCAGAATGCTCATTACCAGCCCAATTATCACCTGATAATTGGCCTGCCTGTGGGAATAATAGTTTGGAATGACTTAACTCAGTGCTGACAAATTCACAGCATCCTACACAAGGCATTCTAAACTTCTTAACTTTTCCTTAAATAAAGGAAGCATCTGATTCTAGCTGTTAGCATACTTTATTTGTTCAACATTTAGCTTCCTGAGCACTTCTCCATGAACACTGGAGAACCTCTCTTCTGAGACCCAGGGAGAACTCCTGGCAATGTTGGTGATAAATCACATAACATCCACCTTTCTTATTTTGTCTGTATACGTTGTCAAAAAAGACAAGCCTTCCTTCTTGGACTCTGTGAAATTTACTTATAGGATAATACCCTTCGAATGAAGTCACTGGCTTGTTAATGCTCACCAGCATTTTGACACTTGTAGATGGCTGGCTGATGTCCAAATGAGGCTAGGGAATGACCAAGGAGAGAAATACTGATGGAATTTTTCAGAGGGATAGGGTATTTGCTTTTGTGTGTTTCTAGAAGTAATTAGGTTGAATTAGGTTAATGCTCACGGTGTAGTTCTTCAAAGTTTCCAGTTTGAGATTCAAATATCCTCTTTTTATGTCTAGTTTTCCTGAAAACTTGCTATCACGATAAAGATATTTGTGCACTTTAAATCTCTCTTTTTTAGTTGCATAAATTCATCGGTTGAATAAATAGTTCACACACTGGCCAGAAACCAAGTGGACAAACTGTACTCACTAACCCTTTAATACTTGGCCCCTTTGTATAATGACCCAGTCCATTATTAGATAATGAAAGAGTGTATGAGAAAGTGGGAGATTATTTATGATGGAAACAAAATGAAACTAATGGGACAAGATTTGAAAGCTGTGATGCATGAAAGGTGCTATGCAGGCAGCACTGGCACCATGACAAACAGAGATAAAGGCTCAGTGGGAAGCAACAGTGTGAACATGACTATGAAGAAGAAAGAATGGATTTCCTGAATGAATCCTTGCCATCTGGTGTTTGTTTAATACACAATGAAGGTCAAATGGCTACTGATCCTTTTTTCTATAGTCCAGTGACTACAAGAATGAGGGGAATCAATGAGTTTATCGATATGTCTGGAAATGACTCACCATATGATCTGATTGAGTCAATAAAACTCAAGTAACTTGTCATTACTCTTTCAAATGTGGTTTGGATCTAGGATTGCAGTTCTACACACGTAAGTTTTTAACTGGATCAAATGTGACAGGTACTTTTTTCTAAATTAATGTCAAAAAGCATTTAATTCAACACGTATATGTACGATTAATAGGAATGGTCAGAAGGAAGGTCTCTCATAAAGCTGAATGATTTTCCCATCTTCAAATAGATCTAGGAACACCTTGTTTCTGTTGAATGGTGGTGCATTAGAGAAATTAAGTTTTTAAAATTTGGCTTTTATGCATATGAGATTGATTACAGACCTATTTTATGTGGTTAGTCCTAGGGGACATATTATGAAATATGTTTATTAAGTATCACATGTAAATGGCATATGCTCTGGGGAAGTCACAGGTACATAGAACATATTATTTTACATAACATTCTATTTCCTACAGGTTGTTCCCATAATGTACTTCTACAGTATGATCCTGGAACTCTTACCCTTTACTGCTGAAGTTGCAGGGTTTTCTGTTGCATTCTTTTCTAAAGACTAAAATAAAAGATACTTTTCTCACATTAATATTTCTCAGCTGCCATGAAAACAGGGATAGGAGAAGCCAAAAATAGAGGAGCCAGCTGTGGGAGGCAGTTTTTTTTTTTTTTTTTTCAGGACAACTCGGAAAAGTCTTTCAAATTCATTTCATAAAGAATGTGTTAATGCAAATAGTGTTTCACGTGCCTGCATGCTATAGCTTAGAAGCCAGTATGTACTGAGCCGTGACACAGGGAATGTGACCTAACTGTTGTAGAGGTAGCAGAATTATTAAGTGTGTCTCTGTGGTAAATCCATTTAGTATTCTTTATCCCCTCCCTTTTTGAAAAGACTCTCCTTACTGAAGCTAGCTAATTAAAATGGGAATGGGGCGATGATTGATTAAAAAAAAAAAAAGATCTTCTTCCTCAAGTAGACTCAATGTGTGTTTTACTCTAGATGCCACACATTTTGTTGGTGTTTTGAATTCGTCTCCCCCTCAGTACCAAGTTTTATATGTTGCCCTAGTGATGATGTAAAAGAAAAGAAAAGAACCTTTATTCCAGTATGCAAAGCCCACCATGTTTAATATATCAGCCTCTTTCTTTTTCATATTCAATTTTTCTTTATGCAACTGAGACAATGTAAATATAATTTTGTAACTTGCTATTTTGTACTTGATGTTTTATCTGAGTATTTTGTCCCTGAGGCCTTTTCCAATCTGCTCTCTCACCCAGGTAGAAGGGCTGCACACTCCCTCTGCTGCGAGACTACATCTGAGCATAGTGCTTTTCGTATAGTGTTTTTAATTTTTTATTCACCAACTGTAAAACTGTAGAAAGCAAGAACTTACATTTTTACATGTTGTTTTGCAACATAAAAAAAAAAGAATCCAAGATTAAACCTTTAGGTAATAGTAAATATTTGCCCACTGGCAATTAGAATTGTCCATCTACTAGGGATATTAAAACAGAGGGTTGATACAATATAAATGTGTTTAAAGTGTTTTCTAAACTTGGTATGAATTTGAATTACAAAATCTAGAAGGGCGCTTAAACCTCAAGATACTAATATGCTGTTTGATTGACAGATGAACTGCTTAATGGCTAGGCATGCCTAGCTCTGAAGTGTGATGTCAAGGAAGTTGTTTGTTCATTACTGGATATAAAATAACATTAGCTATTTTTTTAAACAACTGGCCATGATTTAAAGGGCCATATACATTCACCAAGCCTCAAAGGTTTATTGGTAATAAGGGCCACATATGTAGATTGCCAGGCCTGCTATGTAAGTTGGTAGACCATGTATGTAGGTTGACAGGGTTAGGGAAGTTCTGCTTGTACTTTGTGGAAACTTGGAAGATAACTGGATTCAACTGGGACTCACAAATGCTGAATCTAGAAATGACTTTCAGGTTAATTGCTTTGGATTTTATCAAGGTGAAAGGTGCAATAGAAATGTCAAAATGTGATTACTGTTATTATATTTTCTGTTATCAACCAATAGCTTTACTTCTCATGACTCATTTATTCAAAAGTTGGCATAAAATGAAGAAGCAGTTCTATATTCAAACTTTGAATAAAGAAAGAGTAAATTTTGGATTTATTCAGCATAAATAGACTTCATCATATATAATTTTTGTCAGATCCATGAATTTTAACTGTATGGCTATTTTGCCTGCTGTTCTTTTTTGAAACAAAAAATATGTGGGTACATATTGTTTTAACAGACGAATGTTGGGATTATGCAAATAACTAGTAATTTTAACTATAGGAAATCTATTATGTCTCTACTGTGCTTGCTTGTCACTTTCTAGGATGTGATTCATTAGATAAAAATGTGGTTCTTCATCTAGTCTCTTTTCCTTTTGGATAGCAAAGACAGATATTAGAGAAAAAAAATTATTCCCCAAAGAAATACCTGATAACCAATCATCTTAGCAAAAAATTGCCTGAATCATTGAATTATAGAAATCCTCTGTGATTTACAAATGGCATAATCTCTTAGTTATATTTACTGAAGATACTGCCATCTTAGAGTTACCTTCCCATCTTCCTCCACTTCTTCTGCTTCTCTTGATATCTGGTATCAGATACACTAAGAAAAACTTTTCTTGGTCTTAAGTACGCTGGGAAGTTCATCATTATCCATAAAAACTAATTATAATGGATGGATAATTTATTTCTACTTCTGAGATTAAATTTTACTAATGCTGATACCTGTTTCTTTAAGCCCACCTTGAAGATATTTACATATAGAGTTTATGGGTGGCTCCAAAGTTACAAAGGTTATCGATTCCATTTTAGAATATCATTGATTTGGGTGACCTGAACCTTATGCTTCCTCGTGGAAATATTTTCAAGTTACATTTTCTCAAAAAAGGTTCTATACAAAATAAATCAGTGATACATTCTTTAAATTGGCTTACTTATTCATTTATTTATACATTCATTAATTCATTCGTTCTTATTTTGTCTTCAGTTTAGGCCTCAGAGCTCAAAGTCTTACGTTTTGCTTCCTGAAGGAAATTTTCTGTGCGATCTGACTCTGTAAGGGGGTGCTGATAGACTGCAGGCGTGGTTGATTAGAACAAGTATGGTGAATGCTAGACCTGTGTGTGTGCAGAAAGCTTCATAACACCCAGAATTTTACACTAAGTAAATATGAACTCTCTGACTCATCTGGATATGAGAAGGCCCACTTACCGGCAACTGAGAAGTTTTAATCCATTTCTTCCACCTTTTTTTTTTTTTTTTTAAGGTCTTGATGGGTAGGAAATTCAATGGTGGTAAGGAGACCTTAAATACTTTAGGACTTTACGAAAATTCCACTAAAATTTACACAACTAAGGTAAAATCAAATCTTTATTTTTAAAAAATGTCTATTTTCCAAAACATATGATTGGGCGCATTTTAAATAATATTTAACGTCTATATTTGTAGCCAAATGGGCTTTGAAGGTAAACTATGCCTGGTTCAGATATTGCGTCTCTGTGAGTTCACGTGTTATTGTATTTTATAACATCCTCCCTCAGTTTATTGTAACTGAGATCTTGGTGAATAATCTCTATCCTGAGAATCATTTGTCTCAGGTTTTAGACAGCGTCTACAAAGGCTTTGTTAAAAGGATGGGAAATCTCATTTTAAGCTGAGGTTGAAACAAAGAATATTTTTACCTGGAAAAAACATATAATATTTCACATATTTATATATATATGTATGTATCTAAAAGACTATGTTCTTTGTGTGTCTAGTGCTTGCACAACTAGGACCCAACGAATGGGCAAACAACCACATAATCAGATGAAAATTCTAACAGCACAAAGGATTTGAGTAGGAAGATGGCTGGAGAGGATCAAATAATTAACCCTCAGAAATTGGGTTCAGTGCCTTTATTGGGGGATTAGAGGAATAAAATAAGGTCATTTCTCTTGTATGGAGGAAGACAGAGGGGTTAAGAACCGAGAAACGTGCACAAGGGAAAGGGGAAGAAAGGACATAGGACCACTTTTTATTTCCTGCTATGTGACAAAGGTCAAAATGATGGCACTTTCTGAACTTTGAAGAGGTGATCTTTCTTTATTGAGATTAAGTTCCCAAAGTCCCATTCACTGAACTTCCTAAAAGTAGCAATGGACGTTTCAGAGTGAACTTCTAAAGCACGAGGGTCCTTGTCTCCGTGCTGAGAGTTTTCCAGCTGAACAAAGCATTGGAGAACTGCTCTGGATAACACATTAGAGCAAAATTACATTCAGAAATGTGGCCTGCTTGCTGACAAATGTTACAGCTCTTACCTCTGAAAATGGATGTCAAAAGCTAATCACTGCACACAAAGATCACGCTTGCATCCATTATGCCAATAATATCTATTTAAAAATATCTGTACATTTAAACTTAGAGAACAGGCTAAGAGTTTTTCTAGTCACTATAACTTCTCTGCTTATTATGCCATAGGTATAATTACTTTGATCACAATTTTATGGAATCTCAGCATTTTCTGATAATAAATATCTTAGTTTCCCCCAAATCTCAAATCGCATGGAATCTAAGTCAGAATTATATATTAAGGAGGGCAGTTGATTTGGGTTAAAGACCAATTCTCCTTTCATCCTCACCACTGTTTCAGTTGATCATTAATGCTTTGTTTATGTCTTAATTATATCCATCCCTAGGGAAATTTACTAATTTTCTGAGCTCTCCTATGGTAGTTTTGCTGTTTTATGATTTATTTTTGCCATTAATTTCCTTACAATAAAGGAAACATTTATCTATCCACCTGCCTGCTTACCTATTCATCTCTCTGTATCCATCTACAACATTTTCTACTTCCTGAGGCTGACTGAAGCTTGTAGTTTCTAGTTTGAGTTAAAAGAAATCAGTGGGGGGATATGACATACAGTGACAAATGCACATGCTTGGGTAGTTTATTTGGAGTGTATAGTTTTTACAAATACTAACACATTCTGACATCTGTATTGCTTTACTGCTTTTTCCATATTATTGCACTATTAACTCAGATCCTACGAATTAGCTAACTGTGCCTGTAAGACAAATTTCAAAAATTTTGGAAAGCCACAAAATTGAAGGAAGTATTTTCTCTCATCAAATTGGAATGGAAAACAAGCTTAGAAATTGTACACATCTTTGAATTCCAGTGACATCGACAGTTACAAATCAGGTTTCTTCCCTGCCTTGTTTGGGATGTGTGCAAACTGAGTTAATATAGTTCATCATTTTTCACTCAGGGAAATTTTATGACTTCATTTTTAGAAATGAACTCAAATGCAATTCTCCCTTGATTGAATGACTAAAGCAATGACTTTACCATGGTATATTGTGGAGGAGAAAAAAATATCGATGAGTCACAGAAAGTTTTGATGGAAGCACAGATTTTATTACACTTAGTGATTCATTTGTGACTTTTCTTTCCCTTTGCTTACTTGAAGTGTTTTCTTCCCTCTCACTCAAAGCAGGAAAAGCAGGGGCTGAAGGAATATGAATTTCTTTGTTCACTGTAAAAGAGTCCAGGAGTTAAGGGCATTCCAAGGGAGGCTTTTCCTAAGTGGGGTTACATCACAGAATTCTCTAGTTCTCCCTTTTTATAACTAATGAAGTTGGAGTAATTATCAAGTTTCAACTCTGACCTTTTTACAAAGAGGTATAGGAGAATGTTTCTGGTAAAATCGGAGCACTGATTCTCTGCTCTACTAATAGTTTTGAGGCAAGTACTGAGCTGGTTTCTGTGCGTGAACTAGCCCTCCATTTTCTCCTCATGAAATTATGATAGGCTCCCTCCCTCACTGGCAACTCAGGCTGGCTAGTGTTCAGTGGGTGAGTGCATGGTGATAGGGGTGAACAATTTATAATAATATAATACAGATCAGTGAACACTTTTCTGTTATGTTGACACTCCTTTGCCATATTTTGAATATTTATTGTCTATCCCAAAGGAAATAGTCTGATTCTTTTTTTCAAGTAAGGTCTGACCTCTTAATAAATGACACATAAAATGCAGTTTTTCTATTCAGTGAAGTAAGAGTGTTAGCAACTACAGTAGGTGTGCTTTGTTTTTTATTTTTTATTTTTTTTTTGGTTTTATGTCACATGCATGATTATAAGATGAAAATATTATATTTAAGAGTGTCTGGGGGGAAATGTACTTGGCAAGCACTAAGAATCTTCTGAGAATTGTGAGGCTGTCTTTTGCATTACTGATGATATAAACAGGAAGAAGATAAAATTGCCCCTGCTTAGTTGTCAGATTATGCTAACAATTACAAACATCATAACCCAGGGAAGTTGAACACGTGCATTTAAAAGTCATAATTTTCTTTATTCAATTAGTTCACGAATATGACTCTCATACTGTCTCTGTTCTATGTTAATAATATATTACTCTGGAATGTACACCAAAAAGCTGATAGGCAAAGTTCATGACGTTCTTTGAGGTCAAATATGTTCTTAAGAAACAGAAGTAACTAAGGAAAAATGTCCTCTTAACGAGTGAGCTTGATTTATATTTGCTGTGTAATAGCGTTTCTTAATTATAATCATTGCGTACAACTTATATAATCTCAGCAAATATTAAAACGTTCGAGTGGCATAGAAAGTAGTTTCTAGTAATAGATACAGAAATATGCAAATTAACCAAACCCAACTCTGTGCTAATTGGCCAACAGATCTCTCATTTAAGCAACAGTGAGCTATTCCACAAGTATCTGGAAATCGAATGGGTGACTGCGTAGGTGTAAATGCGTCTCTAAATTAATTTTCCAATAATAGACAATCTCTAACAAACAGAAACTTGGAAAAATAAACAAGCATAAGGGCAGAAGGATATTTTGTGTGTGATTTTAATAAGTATGACTTTTTTTGTGTTTAGAATTTCAGCAACCACACAAAGCATAACAAAAGTAAACTTTGACTAAGGTTTCCTACACACAGTGAGCATTTGGTGTCACTACAAATAATTCATTCTCTTCTTCACCATTAACCACACTGTGATATGGGCAGAACATCTACTGTGTAATTTATTAAAAAGCAATTCTACTTTGTTCCAGAATCACTATTAATTCAAGAGTATTTATTCCTATACGTTTCTGTATAGGTTTGTGCCTGTAGACACATACGTGTACTTTCATTTTTCTAAAGTTATATTAGAATAACACATTTCCATCAATGACACATAAAGAAATTGATAGAAAGAACACATTAAAATAAATGACTTTTTTATTTTCCCATGCTAATATCTCCCCTGTCTTCATAAAATTATATATAGCTAAAGGGGTTCTTGGAGATGTATCAATAAAAGCTCTTCAAATGAGCATAAGGAAATTTCAAGTAAGCAACTTGTTTACTTCTACTGTTACATAATTAACTACATATACGTTTTTTAAAAATGTCATGTTCTTTTGCCTTTATGTAGCATATAAAACATTTGAGTAGAATTAGAATCAAATTCCTAATGCTAATAGTTTCCAAGGTGGTAAAAAACTGGAAGCCATAGACTTCTCACAATTCTCTTCCAAATCTGTCCCTCTCAAAGTTTTATCCTCAATAGTATTATGAATTTATGAGTCAATAATGTGAAAATCATATGTCCTCATGGCTCAATTATGTCCTATTCCTTTAAACAATGAAATTTTACTTCAAAATACACGATAATGTTTTAAGATACAAAGAAAGTAGCAATCACTGGTTGTAGATATGAAAATATAAATTTTCTCTTTGTACTGAACCATGCAAAGGCTTATACTTTTCATGTTTTAATCCACAGAGCAGAATCCAGAGAGAATCTCAAAATAGCACTATAAATGTGAATTACTGAACTTGAGATGGTAGCAAGAAAATAAAAACCATTTTGCTAGGATTAGAATTATTTAAGAATTGTATCTCTCTTTTATTCATAATTTTGACCACCTCTTTACAAGAAGTTTTTATGCTGATAAATGCAGCAATTCTAACTACTTAAATGAACTATGCATTATAGATTACGATAATGTGGTTGTATTAAGGTTACTGATATTTATTTTGTTAATATATATTCAGTCACATATAAGCTCAATGAGATGCCAATGTTATGAATACACATAGCAAGAAATGTGGGACTTGGTTAAATATCATGATAAAATTTTCTTCCTTTAGATCAACTATAGACATACACCTAGTACATTAAAATGCTTGTAACAATAATTAACGACTATTGGTACTTGTATCGTACAGAGATTTGAAAGCATCAAGTGATTTTTAAATGACACTTGCATTGTGACAAGTGGACTAAAGAATGTATTTACTTTCAAATTGCTTAAATATCAAGGGCAAACTGGTTGGCAGATGACACAACAGATGTTAATTCCAGTTCTGTCTTCTCCCTTCCAACCCGGAACTTTCACAGCAATTGGTGGTCTGAGGGTGCTGGAATAGTTCAATCAATAGTTACACCCTATCCTTAGCAGTTAGACGTGAATTACTTCTTATACTAGAAATAACCCTTTTAATAAGAATTTTAGAAAAGCAAACATTTATTTAAAAAATATTAGAAATTTTTGTTCTGTTTCATTGGGGGAGTGGGGGATCTTACAGATTTTGACTCTGTTTAATACATTGGTTTACATATAAAATATTGGCACTTTATTATAGAGTAGTCTCAGGCTAAATCTTCAAACATAGTCTCTTTGCTTACACAAATACCTTTAAAGGAGGGTAATTAGTGACCAGTGGCTAAGAAGACCTCTGTCTTGAGAGGTTATGCCTAAGCCTCTTGAAGATTCTCCATGTAAACAAGTCAGATGGCATCACTCATTATCCCTCCTTTGTTTACTTGGGAAAAGGTTTTAAACTATTTAATGAGAGGATTACCCATACTTCAACTCTATTGAGAAAGATTAATTGATATTTTCCTGTTGGAAGTTTTGCCACTGCATTTGGCTTCCACTCTGCTATTGTTATTGGTGCTGTGATCAACAGAGCAAAGTCATTTAAAGGTGCTCCAAATTTCACAGCTTAACATTATTCAAACTCATTATGGGTTTTCCTTGACTCATAGCTGTTGACTTTCAAGGACTGTTAACTTGTTCAAACCGACTATGTTTTAAACTTTACTTGCTTGAATAGAAAATTTTATGACTAAAATCTGGATATTTTGGACAATTTTGCTAACTATATTATAGATGAAGTAGAGCACCTACTCAAAATGGAATGTTAAAACACGGAGCCAAATTTCCGTGAAAACCTAAAAATAATGTCATTTTCCATCCTAATATATTTAGAAAAATTTCAAACATAATTTCAATATCTAACCATCTTTATGGGAACACAATGTATAAAAAACAAGACCCCCACCATTTTGAGATACAATTCTGTGATAGAAATCTTTACAAAATTTTCCCCCAAAAATGTGTGTATTATGGACATATGGTTGCATATTTGGATAACACCATTTGCATTTTTCAAACTTGCATTTTTTTTAAGCACTAGCTTGGCTTTTGCTGTCAGAATGGCAAACTGCTAGTGTATTCATCTACAATTCCTAGTTTAACTCTTTGTCATTTTAACATTTTATGTAATGCTAATATGTTCACCTTTTCTTAAAAAAGTAACTTAATATGTTGGAGACATTAAAATAAGAAAGACTTTTCAAACCATAAAATTTAATAATAGGAGGAGTCACATCATAGTGTGAAAAAAAGGAGAGTGTCAAAATCTGATCTTAGAAAAAAATGCTTTTGAAAAATTACTGGGGGAAAAAATAGCGTGTTAAAATGATTTTACTTCAGATTAATTCTCTGGAAGGATTTTGTGATTTTTATAATTTTCTAGGGTTATTTTGTAAAAGCAGTTTTAGTTCCTGAACATTTAAACATAACAAACTGGAATATATAACACTAAAAAAAAAAGAAAGGAAAAAAGATGATGTGAAAATAAAGATAACAACAACCCTGACATTAGTAACTTATGGAGATTATACTTTCAAGGGAAGTGAAATTTCATTTGCTGCCTGCTTTCTAACACACATCCTTAAGTTTCTTTATGATATATTTTCTGTGTTAAAAATGAAGCATATTGTGCACATGGCCTTGCCACAGTATTTTAAGATATGCTTATTCCAATGTCCTCTATCCCCACTAAAAGCAAACTTATTTAAGGGAATCAATGTATCTGCCTTACATACGATATAGATATCAAAATTACATTATCCACAGAACATATTTTAACTGATAGATTACATTTTATACAAGTTATTCCTTTAAATTGACATTACCAATATATGTATTTTTCATTTTCAGATACTACCTTAAAGGTCCACATTACATCTTCTCTATATGTTAAAATATTCACTATTTTAAATTTTGCAATATTGTGCATATATTTGGACATATTGCAGACATATTTGGACATATTGTGGACATATTTGGAATATTTCAGTTTTTCTCTTAATTGACATACTATATGGCTACTTATATTCCCAAGCCACTTCAATCTGCTTCTTTCAAATTCTGTTTTTGCAATGTGTTTATCTAATTATTACTTATTTATTAGTTTCGGCAGAGGTATTTAATTAATTAGCATCTGATGCAAAGACCAAAGTAAATACTAGCACAGAAATTACACTATTGAATAGGTATAAATTTTTCTGGTCCTAACGCTGGCAAATGCAGTTAACCTTATCGATTTAGTTGAGTACATTAAAATAACATAATAAAAAATATTTTACCACAAGGCAATATAACCCGACCACTGTGTCAGCTATTCTAGCCTTTGAAACTTAAATGCGTAGTCTAACATTGACCCTATTGATTTTTTAAAATAGTCATCCTATAATAAATATGACATTATCACTCCAACCCTGGGCAGTCCTGTTAGGTGATTAGAGAATAGGGATGTAATCAGAGGAAGTACTTTGAAAGATAATCTTTCTTTATTCTCTTCCTTTGAGACACACAGAGGGAGGAACTATGGAAGAACAATAATCGCTGAACTGGCTGTTACATAATCTGTGCTAAATGATAAAGTACAGATACTTAAAAGTGATCATCTACCCCTTTAAATATTGAGGATGTCATATACATTCAAAAACTGAGATAGTAGTGGAGGCTAATTTAAGAATTTTTGAAAAGTATCTAAAAAAATGTTTTTAAGAAGTATGTAGCAAATCACTCAATCACATCCAGTCTTGTTATTCGATATATAACGGACAAAAACACTAGGCACCAGGTAAACAAAGCTGAGTTAGGGAAGATTCTAGCTGACAGTCTGAAACTAAAGTACTTCGTTTAAGATCACTAGCAACAATTATTATCTACTCACATACAGTTTGCAAAAACAAATATTGAGGTCAAAACAGGACTGTAGAGTTTCTATAAATCCCCAGTGGTACAACCACCTCCGAAGCCTTCACCCCAGTTTTTTCATGGTTGTAAAGGAACACAAAACTGCAAGTGACTATTGGAAAATGATAAAATATGATAATATTCTAATAATTGATGGATCTACAAAAAATAAAACCAAATGTACTTAATTCAGCTATTAAAAGGCACAACTTAAACAGAAGGAACACAAGACTTAAACAAAGCAGAAGACAGCTGTCCAGAAATTATCAATTGCAAAAGCACACAGATTGCGATTAAATTTTAATGTGGCTTTTAAGCAAAGATTTTGCTTATCAGAGAGAAAGAATCACAGAGAAAATATTGTTATTGATTTCATCATTTTAGTTGTAATTGATCCTTTAAGTAATTTTTCTTGCTTATAGTACCACTTTTTAAAGTGACTGCTTATATTAGGCAAATCATTAGAGGCTATGTTCATGTTCATCTAAAATTCTAAGCCAAATGCATAAATTGTTCTCCAGTGCACTCAAAGTCACATCTGTTGAACATAAAACACAGCATTCAATCCATTGAATAAAAACAAAACACAACTGTAGAATAGCTGGATAGTCAAATCATGTAAATTAAATGGCATTGAAAATGATATTTTTGATTGATTTTTTCAGGAAACCCAGTCTTTGGAGTTAAAAACATTGATTACCTTTTGTGTAAGTCACAGTGACAGTAAGGCAAATGGATCTGCTGCAGTGTCAGAACCAGTTCTAGAGGTAGGGAACAGGAATAGATAGCAAAATTTTTTTTTAATAAGTAGAATGTTTGCTTATGTTTGCTTTCTCAATAAAGATATGCATACTGTCATTTTATCAATAAAATTAATTATTAAAAATAATCCATAACTATAATACTTCTTTATGTTCCTGTAGCCCATAATTATTTAACAATGAGTGAGATTGTTAAGGTCAAAATACAACTTTAGTTTGGCTCCCTAGATATGACTCAATGTTGGGTTTCTAAAAGGATGACATACGGGCCAATTTAGTTATATAATGATATGCATTCATTTTTTAATTCAATAAATAGATATTGAGTGTCATCCATGTGCCAGACATTACGCTAGGAACATCCTTCTTGTCCTCATGTTAAACGAACATAGATGGACTTGCATATGAAGCATAAATATTGATTTAAAATTTTTTCTTTAAAACATATTGACAGATTGTTCACTAATTACTCAATGTGACGTTAACCAAAAGACTATATAATGCAATCAAAACACTACACGTTTTCCTATTTTTGAAAATCTAGAACATACCGTTCAAGTAAATGAGTTTTACTATGGCAAAAATATATGGTCTAGATTTTCATGAATACCCAAGTCTTGTATTTTAAAAAAATCATTCATACTTTACTAACCACTCTGCACTTGCCAGCCATTGAAAAATTGATGGAATTGATTAGATTGGCATTGAGCTAGTTGATTATTGGCAACATGGAAGAGAAAAGTAGGTAAGACTATTTCTATGTGTCTCAAATATCTGAAGGTATAGTTAGACTTATGCAGAGACATAGTATCAGGTAATTGATTGAATTTTTCACTTTTTAACCATGTGACAACTAGACCAACTATTTGTAAAGGAGAGAGAACATTTTAAATATTTTTATTTGTGTATTCAATTAATAGAGATCTAAGAGATCACACAATATCGTAAGGGCATACACGAATTAAAATAATTACTCTCCTAAACAACAGTATGTGTATCAATTTGTAGCACTGCAGTTAGTATATTCTGAATATTCCAAGGTTAATAAGATTAAAAATTTAATGATTATTAAAAGAATTCTCTCTTCCAAACAAACCATTTTGCTTACTGATTAACTTATACCAATTGAACCACATAAAACCCTTCGATATACAGGGGCCGGCTGCAGTGGCTCCTGCCTGTAATCCTAGCACTCTGGAAGGCCGAAGCAGGTGAATTGCCTGAGCTCACAGGTTCAAGATCAACCTGAGCCAGAGAGAGACCTCATCTCTAAAAACAGCCATGTGTTGTGGTAGGTGCCAGTAATCCCAGCTATTTGAAAGGCTGAGGCAAGAGAATCACTTGAGCCTAAGAGTTTTATGTTGCTGTGAGCTATGACACCATGGGACTCTACCAAGGTTGACAAAATGAGACTCTGTCTAAAAAAAAAAAAAAGAAAAAAAACTTCCATAATCCAGCACAGACCACAATTCAAGAATCATTTCATGGTCATAGTATTTTCTTTCCCTTTTGGTTGGGAGGAGGAAGAAAAATGGAGTAAAGCATCCTTTCAGTCTTGGATAATATCATTTTGTCACTAACATAAATAAATTATTACCAGAAATACCAGGTATTTTAATTTTTTTAGTAATTATAATGACATAGCAGCATGCACTTTCATTTGGTCTGGTATAAAAAGGTAGGGGTTTAGTTTGCGTTTTGGAAATTCAGAGCTCCCATTCTCATCCCACAATTATTTAAGTTGTTCAATTAGGGAGATCCTTTATCACTTGGAATAACGTTCTTCTAAACATCTTAAACTTCAAAAATATCATCATACTCATTTGGAAAATATAAATTCAATGTGCAAAAACTTCTTAGGAATTAAATAATTTTAAAAGTATCTGTTTACAGAAATTATTAACATATGAATAGGAAGTTCTTAATCAAATACAGGACCACATAAGCTTCTGATACTTAGATCCCCAACAACCCCTGAGATGAGATAGCACCCTCTTTCAATGACTTGTTATACTCCCTGATGACTGAGTACCTCTAATTCCCAGAGGGCAATAACAACTATTTGAAAATGATAAACAAATCCTTTCTCACAGCCTAGATAGATTCCACCACTATAATTCATTTTTCATAACCACTTGCCAACTCAACTTTTGGATTAAGAACATCCAAATTTCAGTCTCTCCAATTTCATCACTCATCTCATCTCCTTCATACTGTAGCAAGTATCTTTCAAACATGATTTATTAGAAAATTATATGTTTCGACATCATTTGTTGAACTCAGGGTCCAAATTTCCTTCTTACCAAAGTGCAGAAACATCTCTTTCTTTTCTGCTTTACCCAAGGGAAGCTATCATTTCCACCATTATTTTAATTAAACTTCAATCACTTTTGCCAAAAGTTTAATTTGAAACAAACATGTGCATGCATTCTTGATGACAATGATGAGACACACACAGAGAAAAGAATTATGTAATCTCTTGATAGTTAATTTAAATAAAGCACACGAGTGGAGACAAACCATTACCTGTTAAAGAAAACCTCTGTGGGTTATACATTCTTGTCTGTAGTCCTTCAGTTGAATGAGTCATTGAAAAGATGGTACTTCAAGTTGCATGTCTGTGAGTGCACTATTGGTTGAAAGAAGTGTTTTTCTTTTCCTAACTACACAAGTATCCTATCCAGGATGAATCCCATCACATGGTCCTCTTGACCTTAACAATGAATATGTGGAAGACAAATCAAAGGAACTGCTTGGAGTAACATCATTATACATTTTCTCTCTCTTTTGGATACCTTTGTCTCGAGGTGGTTTTCATTTTGTGTACTACAAATTTGAAGCTCTCGTGAGGCTTTCTTTTTTTTTTTGTAGAGACAGAGTCTCATTCTGTCGCCCTCGGTAGAGTGCCGTGGAGTCACAGCTCACAGCAACCTCCAGCTCGTAGACTTAGGCGATTCCCTTGCCTCAGTCTCCCAAGTAGCTGGGACTACAGGCACCTGCCACAGCACTCGGCTAATTTTTGATGCAGTTCGGCTGGGGCCGGGTTTGAACCTGCCACCCTCGGTATATGGGGCCAGAGCCCTACTCGCTGAGCCACAGGCGCCGTCCAGGACTTTCTAATAATAACAACACTTTTTAATCCTTCTATGTGTTGTGGCTGTACTGACAAGAATTTATTTTATCCTTAAAACTTAAAAATTGTCCTGTTGTGACTATATTGCCATTCCTGGGAAGTAAACCGTGTGTGTGTATTCAGCATGTGACATTCTCTCTCTTTTTCTTTTTTTTAGACAGAGTCTCACTCTGTCACCCTGTGTAGAATGCTGTGGTAGCCTAGCTCAGAGCAACCTCAAAGTCTTGGGCTCAAGTGATCTCTTGCCTCAACCTCCTGTGTAGCTAGGACAACAGGCGCTCACCCCAATACCTGGAATTTTTCTATTTTTAGTAGCGACGGAGACTCACTCTTGCTCAGCCTGGTCTCCAACTCCTGAGCTCATTCACCTGCCTAGGCCTCCCAGAGTGCCAGGATTAGAGGCGTGAGCCACCACGCCAGACCATAGCATGTGACACTTTCAACTTCCACATCAAGTGCTTAATTCTTAAGGGCTGAAATTTAGAGTAGAGGCAGAGTAGACTTTTAAGCATGAACTTGGGAGTTAGATGTTTTAATGTAAGAATCCCTTACCTAATCCCTTTCATGACCATGACCAGTTCCATGATCAACAACAGCTCAGTCTTTCTCTGCCTCAACTACCTCATTTGAGGGATAGGCAGAAAAATATCTTGTAGTGCTGTTAAAAGAATTTAATGATATAACGTATTAAAAAATACTTAGCACTGTGTCTGCCATTGCGTAAGCCTTGAATGTAAAAAATCTATTATTGATATTAACCAAATATAATGACCAAAATTGGCAGAATCGCATGGCATTCTATAATGTTTTATCCTAATCCTTTTTACACTTATAAATCTTTTTGTACATGAGTGACTGCCTGCTAGGATGAATGAAACTTAGAGCTTAAAAGAAAGTCAGACTCTTCAGGGTAGCCCAGAGCAAAACTAGAATAAAATCAGATATTGGGAAATTAGCATGTATATAGTTGCAGTTTGTAAGCTCTCACTTTAGAGTTTAATTCTTCCCAATGACAACAGAAAAATCATCAGTCAAGAGTTTCAGACATTTTATTTTGGTTTTATGCTGTTTTTTTTTCCTCTTGTTGGTATATGTGGCACTACATTCATGTTCAATGTGAAGATCTTTTTTTGGAAAAGGAATAGTGTTTCTTTCTAAGGATTCTATTATGAATTTTAGATTTATGGAAGTTCTCTTCTTTCTCTCTTCTAAGATCTATGCTTGCAGAATGTCTATTAACTATTTTAAGAGTTATTAATATCACTTTTGCATGTATTTCTAGAGAGACTGGAGTAAGGATAAGGGGTTAGTGGGACCTCAACCTTTTTTTCTTTTCCTTGTTATGAAGATGATTGTAAAACAACAGATCTATCATTTAAACAGGATTCGAATACATCTTTGAAAGCTAAATATTTTACATTGTGCTAAATGATAGTGCTCTTTAAAATTATCTGTGTTGTGTTGTAAATACGGTTAAAATGATAAAGAATTAAGAATTTTAGGAAACTCAGCGTCCTGTTACATTAATATCAGGTCAGATACTATTTTATGAAAGAGCACAGCAGTTTAATGGACATTTGTCGATTTAAATTAAATTGCAACTTTGGAGATAGTAACTTGCAAACTTAAAACAGTCATTTGATATTATGAATTACATCTTATGCACATTAAGAGATCTTAAAGCAAGGAAACCAAAGATAGAAAATATTGGTTCACATTTCAAACCACAATAAGTGTGAATATAGCCTCAATTTAATAAAAATGTATAATGCAACTTTCCTTGGGTTTAATGTCTTACAATTGCTCTTGGAATGAGCACTTGTTTTCCCATTATTGGCCATTTTAATCGACTTACACACTAGTTTTCTCATTTAAAGATCACTTGATAGTATTGGGTGCTCTTTATCCAGGGGCCATGCTCTACTCCTGCCTGGTCCAACAGCACAACAGTTTACATATTTTTGAACTTGATCTGAAAACTGATTTAAAAATCCATACAGACAATCCAATTTCCCTGAAAATATATACACACAAGTCTGCTCAGAGGTGGCTAAAATAAAATAAATTTCATTTTAGGAGACAGGAAGGAAGATGAGACAAGAAAGTGAAGATTCTGAAGTAAATGGGTACTTGCCCCGACCAAGATCGAAGCCTGCTTCTCCCCAGAGAACGGCAGAAGAGGGCATGGAAGACAGCATTGGAAAAGTAGAATGTTTGTGCCTTTCTTTCTAGTGGACTGCATTAAATATTCAGCAAAAGAGGGGATCAGTTTACATGACTGTCCTTGTTTCTCATGTATCGACTGACAGGTGTGTAAACATACATAGACAACACGGTGGTGCCCTCGCCGTGCTCGGGTGACCGAGGAAAGACAGGGTTTGATCTCCTACGGTGATCACACTGAGGACTCAGCAGACACACTATGCTCAGATTGGAGAAGGAGCTTACCTTTAGACTTTGAGTCTCAAGGAAATCATTCAGAGAGATAATCTCATGCCAGCTACGTGTTACTGAGGTAGAGCAATTTGTTTTGATTCTGGGGACTTGACTGTAACCCTCACTAGTGCCTTTGAAACAGTGGTAGCACAAAGAGCCTCGTCTTTTGAAAGCCTCACTCTGCTGGTGGCAAACCACCAATCCACATCTCCTTGATTCCACTGAGCGTAGAATCACAGCAATCAGGGAGAAAGAACTGACCTTGGCTTTGAGACCAGAAGCAGTATTTAAAACATTTACTCATTCATGTTTGAAAGATGTCATGGTAAATAAATTATGACTGTTTACACTGAAGACTAAGAGTCTCCTTTTTCTCCACTATAGGCAGCGATTTGGCTGAGATTGTATCATTCTGTGATACTATCACACGCTACCTTTTTTCTCACTTGAATTGTACTTTTGGCTGTCATATGCGCTTTTGAATAAAGGTTTACATTAATGGAAGATATCATAATAGCATATCTCCTTTTCCTGAGTTGATATACAAATCAAAAAGAAAGGATAAGGCCAAGACTCCCTTTGTCCTTGGAAAAGTATGCCATCTGCATTTAGCTTATGATATTCAGCTGGGAACAAAATTCTAGCATAAGGATGTCGTTAATACAACCCTCAAGTTAAACTGTAAATTCAAAGTACTTTAAATGTCTTATAATAGTCAAAGCCAGTAAAATCGACCCTGTATATTTTTATTTCATCTCTGTTGGATCATATGATATTTAATAATTGGTTCTGGCACCTCGTTGCAAATTATTATAACTTTGAGATTCAACAGTCCTATTGAACATATGGGCAGCACAGGCTCCGAACATATATATGATACAGCCTCTCGCGAGGACCTTCTGTCTTGTTTTCCTTAGCTTGGAAGGGTCAGGTAAATTTTGTTGTGTCGTCATGTGCTAAGATTCCTCCATCTCTGTTTTGCAGGGTACATGCTTAATGGGACTGATTTTTTTTTTTCCCTCTAACTGTGAACACTTCCTTTGCAAAGCCAAAAGAGAAATTCATGCATCTGGGATGCAGTTTTAGTGGGCTCTTACTAAAGCAGTTATAAAGCTATTCCAGCATCAGTGCACAAGCATTCATCAACCCAGAATAGGTTCTATTACTTAGTGCCATATTGTATCCTGGCTTAGCTGCAAACTACAAGAGTTTCTGGAGTCAGGAGGCCTTCCCATGCTATTGAAAGTATGTGATGATTCTTTACTAATCCTGGAAACGATGGAAAGTTGGTGATAAAATACAGTTGACCCCAAGGAACCTTTTCTATTGTCCCCTCAACATTTTTTTCCCAGCTCTACTCACAATAACATCCTGAAACAATATTAGGAAAAGCGTTTCCACACCACAGCTCATTAAGATTATTTTCAACATCCCTGCTGCTTTGCCTCTATCTCTAGCCTGTTTGCCTTGATTTGCTCTTGTATTATTTCACATTAATTGCCATATTGTTTATTGCCACATTCAAACACACCATAATATGGGCACAGTGGCAATAATTACAGAGTAAGCTCTCCTTACAAGGAGATGTCAAGATGGATGGTGGTGGGTGGGGTGGGCAGAGGTTATGATTTATACCTTATGTTGACATTGTGAAACGGAGCTGGTTCAATTTCTCTTGATTTCACTATAATGCCTAATACTGATCTCCCTTTGTCTGTCATATAATTAGTCATTACTAAGACTACCAAACTAAAAAGTTCATGGGGGTAGGAGACAATGGTTAAAGGAATTTTTCGAGCCCTGAAAAATTCTGTTTCTACTGCAATATTGCATTTTTTAAAAATGTCATGTTGGTGGACAAGAAATAGCCACACGGAAGGTCTCTAATTCTAACTCTGAAAACTAAATATCCTGTTTTCTTTCAGAAATATCTTGGAAAATGATACTTTTAATATCTATGCTTGTGTTTATGTATATTTGCTCTAAATATGCGTAGAAGTCCTGCTGAGGCTCTGGGTGGCGATTTCTTCATCTCTCTGTTGCAGAAACCCACCTCTCCGTGAGCTATCCTACCCTTGTATCCTGACACCCAGCCGATGTTGAGAGTCTTCATCACAGTTAGGTTGCTGCTCAGCCCAGACGAGTACTAAGAATTCCCCCTAATCCTGGTGAATAGCAAGTTGGAGTCACATCTGACCCTAGCTGACCATCGTGAAGCTGGGGTCCCTTTCACACCGCAGAGCTTAAATCATCTTTTACAACTGCCGATCCGCCTCGGATCATGCACTGCTTGCTTGGCAGCACGTAAGCCAGTAGGTGGAGTGCTTGCTAACAGTAATTGAATATACAGAACTTGAACTTAAAATAAGCGGAAGCCACTTTTCTTGTTATAAACTGCTAAAACCATATTTACACCAAACTCTTTCTATGGATAGAATTAGTTGGAAAAATGTGGCAAGGGCAGGGTTGAGACGAATGCAGGCCTCTGGTTGCACAGTGGAACACAGAGGCAAAATTGTGCTCAGGAAGATGAACACCTTATATGGTATAAACCTTATGGGAAAGGACACTTTCTCAAACATTTAACTGAGTTAGAGTCGGTAAATAGACTTTAGTCCCCCTTTTGAGAAATTGAGTATTTATGCTGCTCAAAGAGTAAACTAGCTTTCATTCCCTGGGCATGGAAAAGCTCCTGTTATGGAAGATTAATTACATAGATGTGTTGGTAGTCATAGTAGGTTCAGCACCTTTGGGAAGAAAAGTTGCAAGAGGTGCCTCCAAAATAAAGTGTAACTTTCCCTTAAGAATGCCTTGTTTTACTCCCAAAGAAGATTTTCAAATGTATTTAAAAGCTGCAGCTTGAGGCTTGCTAACTACATCACTCTAAATCTATCTATATCACACCTAAAGATGTTAAAGCAACATTTAGAACTCCAAGGAGAAAACAAGCAACAGAATTTAGAAAGCAGGAACCACATGGAAATAAGAAAATCTTCAGCCGTTTTTTAAGAATGTGAGTTACATGATGTGAAGTCGATGAAAATGCAAGAGTTTAAAAAAGAATCTCTTGTTCCATATCAGGAATACTTACAGATCTGATTCCATGGCATGCAATTACTGAAGATCTGTGTGGCTTGGAAATACCAATTCCTCTAAAAGGGCTTAGAGCAAATAATTGCACAGTAGACAATGACGAAAGCTACTAAAATAGTGATCACTACCCCTTTATTTAATGTTTTGAATTATAAAAATGGTGAACTCTTTTTTAAAAATAAATTCTATCAGAACACTGTTGACTTTTTCCCTAATTATTCCATTATGTTCTCAGTTCCTACCAAATTGGGGGTAGATTCCTGTTTCAAATATAGGACTCCCTTTTTACTTTGAGTTGAACATGGAGAAATAGAGGAAAATAGTGGGCACTGTTAACCAATTTAATCAAAGTTTAATTTGATAAATAATTCTCTGAAGTATTTGATAGCTTTACTCAACCCAAAACCTGTATACTACTCTCTGCCTTTTCAAGTAGTACGAATAACAAATTGAATGTCCCTCAGGCCAGAGAATAGAAACTAATTTAAAATGACAAAGTTATATTTTCTAGTTATATTTTCTAATTTAAGATGACAAAGTTATATTTTCTATTTATTATAAAAAGACAAAAATATTCATTTCCATGAAGCATCTTAAGACAAATCACTGCATTTGGCTAATAGATACCAGAAGCAAACCAGAACATAAGTTAGATTCCTTAGCCAAGAAAGAGACATTTTTATAATTTACTTATTATTTACTTATTTTGAACTGGAGAAAATACTATGACTATTGGCATGTTCTAATTCCAAGGCAAAATTCCTTGACCATGGGCTAACCTAGGAAAGAATTGCAAAGGAGTTCCAGTAAGGAATGAATGAATATCTCTGTCTAAATCTTTCCCCATGCTCATTTATTCCTTTAGTTCTGCAAGTGTCATTGTTTATGTGCCCACTAAGTGGATTTGGGTTTCTCTCACTTGAAAAATATGGAGTTCATTTGTTTTTCTGTTAGTTGTCATAATTTTGCCTTGCTTTGCTTACTTCAGTGTGTTACCTCCCCTTAGATATTAAACCACGCCATTCTCAGCCCGGTTCATCTCTTGATAGTGAGGAGGCAATAGACTTTACCAAGAAAGAGAAAAGTGTTTCCCACTGATCTCACCAAGATTACATTGTCTCTTGATAGGAATTGTTGATAGATACTCAACAGCTCCATTCTTACAGTGTTGACTGGTAGGATGAAATCCTCCACATACAAGCACAGTAAAATATTTTGGGGAAGTCATTATTAAAAATAGTGACACTAGTAACTTAGTTAACTCTGTTTCAGTATGAAGCTTGAGAAGCCCCTGCCCATTCTCCTCCCAGACCCATTTGAAGTCAGCAGTTGAGCTTAATGATGTCACAACATTTGCCAAGCTATGGGTGGGGGAGGGAAAACACGGGACTGCTGCCATTGCTGGAGATTTCCCTCCTCTCTCTCTACCTATAAACAGCTCATCTGTCTCATCCATACGGGTACTGTTATCCTTGAAACATCATTCTATTATTATCATGGCTGTTTTTTAGAATTGGTTCTTAACTTTAGATTGTATTTTGAAAATCAAGTTTTCAAATTCTCCCAGATTTTGATGGCCAATTTAAAAATATTGATAGTACTATATGCTGGAAGCAGCTCATCTCACTAAAGAGCTCAAATGCTATATATTTCCATTCACTACTAGAGGGTAGCCTTTTGTGAAATACAGATAGCCTACCTTTAAAAAAAAAATACCAACAAAGAGTTCAACCCCTCCCAACCTCTAATATTTTTCAAAGTGTGAATTGAAGAGGACTTAGAGACAGATGGGTCTGGATGATCAAGTTACCTGTTATAGCAGCACATCTGCCGGGGCAGTCAATCACGGTGATGGCTCTGACAGGTCGATGGAGCCTGAGCAAGAACAGCTAATGCAGACAGAAGAACGGTTGGGGAAGGGCAGACCTCCTGCCTGTCTCCTGGGTTTGACTGGTCTGAAAGCTGTACTTGAATTTGCCCTGGTTAAAAATCTGTCTGTCTACTGAGCAAAGATATTAGATGAAAGATGTGAGCTCCTAATTTTTTTTTTTTAAGCCAACATATTGAACATGTAAGATTGGGAATGATTCGATTAGCACTTTCAAGCTGTCAGTCAATATTTGGTCGTATTTGGGGATGTGGTAGAGAGCATAGGGTGAATAAGATTCAGAAAAGAGGAGGTGGGAAATAGTTTCAGAGCTACATTTTTCTCCAAAGTGTCAAAAGGAAGAAATGCGTAAAGCACTAGTTGCCTATGTCTAAGAGCTCAATATAATAAAAATTAGC
>CAUYRH010019415.1:37500-96209 GCA_963574655.1 Perodicticus potto
TGGGGGTGGTGGTGACACAGTCAGATTCTGTCTCAAAGAAGAGAAAAAGAGAGAAAGAGACATGTTAGAAATATTAAGGTTTCATTTCAATAGGGGAGACGGGAAAACATCAAAAAAGGATAACCTTTCTTCACTGATAGATGGAACCTTTCTTCACTTTAATGATGGAAGCACTGTGTCTGAAATAAATACCTCTTGTGGTTCTTGGACTTTATTCCATAGAAATTCCATAGCTATAGAGCTTTCTATGGAAAAAATACTCCCATGGGTGGACCTGAGTTAGGATAATTCCCAGTTTATTAGTATAAATTAACCTGCTTAATCTTCTGCTTAGGTGAGTATACTTCTATGAAGTGAAAATGCTCTTTATCTAGAACTGACCTTAACTCATTTCTATTTAAGTTAAACTTTTTACAACTTAGTAGTAAACTTGTGCTTTGAACTGCTGGCTTTTTCACTTATTAGCTGTGACTGTGAGCAAGGTATTTAACTCATTTATGGCTCAATTTCCCCTCCTGTGAAATGGAGTCATGAGAGTAATGACCTCATAAGGCTTTTTTGAGGACAAAATGAGTTTGCTCCTGTAGAATTCCTGCCATATAAGCGCTCAAAGAATCTTTGTTATTGGCTTTACCAGGAACAATCATCATACGGATCGTCTGTTTGAGATTTCCAGATATTGAGAAAGACACTGACTTGGAGAAATATTGCTCTAGAGGTCCAATTTTTCAAGAAGTTTGACATAGAGCCTGTTCCACAAAAAATTGCAACATTGGTTTGTGGCTGTGTCTCTGAAAGCCGTAGACTGAAATGTGGCCGTCTGTGCTTGGCCCATCACATGATCATTCCTGATCCTACAGCTGAATTGATTGGCCAGCAATTCACAGTCTTAAAAATGGATCAAATCAAACTGGCTTTAGTTTAGTAAATAGTTATTCTTTATGGCTGAATGAACCAACCTTCCTTGCTTCCTCTTTTTCTTCTTCTCTTCCCCCACCCCCTCTCTGTTTTTTTCAGGCTTTCTTTCTCAACATCCCTTTAACTCCCGAACTAAATTCCTTTCACTCAGTTTTATTTACACATTTCAAGTGTCTCTGGTTTGTTCATCTATTTAGTCTGTGTTTTCACTTAACCAAATAAGCATCGTTAGTTACTTATACTAATCCAGTCTCTCTTATCCCTTAATACTTGATGCAATGAGGTCACGTTTTCTCTATTTTATTTTGTCTTCTAATTTCTTGTGTGGAGGTATTTAACCATAGACAAAGAAGATAAATATTTTTATTACAATATTCCCAATTTCCAGCCCCCTTGTTATAAAGACAACAATTTCTTCTCAATTCTCTATCAGCATGCTTTTCTGTATGCAGTTCAAAATAGCTTTGACCTTTACGGCTGTGCTCACACTGTAAACTCTCATAATAATATTGAACTTGTATCTAGCACTCCATGTTTGCAAAGCATTTCATGATTATTGATTAGTTATTTCACACATATCCAAGCAAAGCGGTCTGGATAGGTGATGAAAACACTAATTTATTGACGAGGAAACTGACGGAGACACTACTACTTAGCTCAGCCGTCAGCATTGAGAGCACAGCAACACCCAAGTGGCGCTGCGTTCCGCTGACTGAATTGTTTGTTTACCAGGGAACCGTGGTCAATGACCACATAGGTCTTTTTAGCACAAATACCGCAGATAAGACAAAGCGCGGATCCTATATGTAGCCATACAACCTACATTCAAACCCTGACTTTACCACTTCCTAATGGAGTCACGTTGGACAATTCACTCAAGCTCTCTGTGATTTTTCTAATCTGTAAAAAGGAGGTAGGTACTTCATCCTTAGTTGTGAGAATTCAGATTGGCAATCCCCTCCAATTAGCATCTGGAAAATTAGTATGTATTCAAAAAATGCTAGTTACAGCTGGGTGCTGTAGTCCAGTGGTTAGCAAGCCAGCCCCACACAGGGTGGTGAGTTCCCATCTTGCCTGGGCCTGATTAACAAAAAAAAAAAAAAAAAAAAAAAAAGAAAGAAAGAAAAGAAGAGAGAAAACAAAGATGCTAGTTACTTTTTTATGCTGCCTTGTTGGGTTTTTTTTTGTTGTTGTTGTTAGTTTGTTTTAGTTTCTTGTTTCTTTTTAATTTGCTTTGTGGGCTGATACTAATGTTTAGCGTTTTTCTGGAATTATATTCATTTACATTTTTGAAAACTAAACATCAATATTGTTTTTCCCTAACTGCTCCCCTACCTTTTAAACGTTTCTGTGTTTGAGCCGGCACTTAGAAGCAGCCTGTGCTCTCCTGATGTTGCTAATGCCAGAAGGTGGAAGCTGCCCACGTGCTGCCGACTGTCCACCAGCCACTCTCTCTTCTCAGGCCGCCACCAGGGCGCAGAATCGCTCACTCATTAAAAACTTACTTAATGAGTTCTTCATATGTGTTAGAAATTTTATATATATTCAAGGCATAGTGTGTTGCACAAGACAGACAAAAATGCCTGTTTCCTGGAGGCTTGATCCATTGGTATCATACCATTTTTTACGATGCCAAAGAGCACTTGACAGCTGTGGCTGCCTCAGCCTTTCTACCTTGGGGAACTCTAAACACTTCAATGGAGATAAATGCTTTGTATTTATTTCAAATTCTGCATGGAAATGCTAGGAAGTGATCTAGGCCTATAACATGATAGATTTAGATACTGGAAACACACACATGTATATAACGCATATATAACATATACAGAATGTCTTATACATATATATAATATACATATATACACTTTTTTACTGTCATGTTTCCAAATTGGTTAAACTAACCAACAAAGGTTTTATATTCTAAAACAGATACATATGAAATAAAAATGTCATTGGATCACAAATGCAAATCTGATTATAGATAATTTATAAGATTTCATAAGATTATGACTAATACTGAGCTCTAATAAACACAATTGTGTGTAATTTTTCTTCATTAACATACCTATCTTGAAATATTTCTGTGTACATTCTACCCTGACATAAACTCTCTCACATGCACACACATATGCACCAGTTTTTATGGAATATTTCAATCTTTGGAATAGTTCCCAATCCTTATTATTTTTTTAAAAATGCACCTTTCTTTAGTCAAAATCAAAAGACTTTATAGAGCTCCTCTTGAATTCTTGGAAAAATTGTATTTTCATTTTTATTTTGTTTTACAAGTAAGTGAATAGCAATACAAATAATACGCCATATATTTTTCATTAAGATGGTGAATATATTTGGTGATTCATACTATGCAGAAATATCTATATTACTTTATTATTGCATTTAGTACTATTATTATTACTATTTATTATTATTATTTGTTCATTTGTTTATTATTATTTATTTATTTAAATTTATTATTTATTTATTTATTCACTATTATTTATTTGAGTTCCTACCGTGTGGCACCTATTATCATCAACATTCTCAATGTGTAATTGCCTTTTCTTTCCACAGTGACACAGAGGTAAGCTCTCTTATCTCATCAATCCCATTTTATAAAGCAGGAACTGGAAATCATGTGCTTGTAAGGGGGAGATGACACCTTGATTCCAGATCTCCTTGACATTAGTCTTTACTTTTTTTTTGAGAGAGAGAGTGAGTCTTCTTCTGTTTCCTGGGCTAAAGTGCATGGTGTCAGCGTAAGCTCACAGCAACCTCAAACTCCTGGGCTCAAGCAATCCCCCTGCTTCATCCTCCCGAAGAGTTGGAACTATAGGAGCTCACCACAGTGCTGGCTTATTTTTCAACTTTTGTACAGGCAGAGTCTTTGAACTGGTTTCAAGGTCCTAAGCTCAAGCCATCCTCCTGCCTTGGCTTCTCAGAGTGCTAGAACCACAGGAGTGAGCCACACAGTCTTTACTTTTAACCACAATAGTATATGGCTTCTCAATCACTATCCATTTTGAAAAGCATCTTTTTTATTGCCCATAGTGACACATAACACCAATAGCTTCAAGACTTCTATAAATCACTCAGGAAAGTTTTGTTTTGTTTGTTTTGTTTATAGGGCAAGTGAGAACAGAGTTTATCATTTTGGGTTTTATAATTTGTGTGTAGCTCTACAGGTATCAGGTGAGCAAGATCAAAATGAATTAAAAAGCAGACCATAACTGGCAAATTTTCCTTGAAATACATACCTCAATCAAAATTCATATGACTAAAACATAAGAAAAACACATTTATGAATACTTCCTTTAGTTATTTTCTTTAAATAATGGTTAAAATAAAAACAGGGCAAACGTACTTCTTAAATTGGATAACTTCTGACTAATCTTTATTTACAAGCAAATGCAATGAAAATGGTCACATTTCTCAGTTAATCACCAATGCAAAGATCTTGCAGTTGGATAACTTCACCGAAGTTAGTACTGAATTGTGGATATAATCAATACTGATGGTTCTCCATGGAAGGGGCAGATGAGACTTGCTACATAACGCTGTGTACTTGCTGTAATCCAGCATATCAAACAAAATCAAAGGTTGATTATTTTATCTTTCATAATTTAAAAATAATTATTTGTATCTATCATCTAAATGTTACCATACATAGGTACTGTGGGGTACAGTGTACCCAAAGCTATTACTTTGTCTTCACTTCAGCTCCCACTTTTCCCACTGAAAAGCTTTATGCCATCAGAGGTAAAATCTCTAGTTTCTCACCCTAAAGCTGTGTCTGTTGTATCTACACATCCTTACTTATTTCCCCCCCACTCAGTCTTCATGGATAAAATATTCTTTCTTCTGGACAAGGCAATTTTCCTACATGTGTATTTGCTCTCCTCCCTCGTACCCTCCCTGAGATCCCACTCTTCGGCATCGTAAATCCCTCCTCACCGCGGCCTTCTAACTTCTAGAATACAAACAAAGGTAAGTATCTTCTATAGAGTTTAAAAAAGAAAAGAAAAAAGAACTGACTAAACTGTGCCAGTATTATGTATCCCAGAGTAGTGATAGTTTTGTTCCTTTTATCTTTACTACCCAGATTTGCAAACCTTCTACCCTTTCTTTCTTTAACCCCTCAATAACATTCATTCTACAGTTGTCTTAATTGTTCTTTCCTCATTACCCCACAGTTAGTAATCTTTTTAAGCAGACCGACTTGGTTGCCAAATTCAACCAATTCAATTCAATTTAACTTTCAGTCATCACCTGCCCTACCTCTCTAAGGCTTCCAGATCCACTGATCACTTGCTGTTATTCTGTCTCTCTTTAGCATCCATAATCACAGTATCTCCTGGTCTTTCTCACGATCTACCAAGGTAAAATATTTTTTTCATAGCTGTCATCTAAAGGCCAGCTTTCTGTAGTGTTCCATTTTCTCCTTCGTATATGAAATACATTTTATTAGTGATCTCTTTGGTTGATACAGCTGTCGTGACCATATAAATCCTAAAGTCTCCCAGATTTTATTTTTGGTCTCCAGAGCTCTCCAAAATTCCAGACCTACCTCAAATACAATGCCATACAAAGCTCATCATCTCTCCACATCTAACCTCACATCTAAACCACGTAAGTTAGTATTGAGGAGTCATCTCACTTAATTCCCTTTCCTTCCTTCTACATCCCAAAGAATGGCCAAGTTCTATATTCTTTGGCCTTCTACATACCTTTTTTTTGTTTTACATATACATGTGTTTATTAGGTTTCCACTTTTTGCCTTCACAGAATTAAAAAGGCCTAAAATTTAATAACAATAACAATTTTTAAGATAAAGGACTAGAAACAAAAACATCATAAGAAAGAATGAATGAAGATAAATACATTCAGAAAAGAAATCAGGTGATTGTTGCATCGAAATATTAAGCAGTAATAATAATAATAATGCAAAGAAAGTAACATTCACATTGTCAAATAAGAGTATGTCTATTATAGAATGCTTTGACTTCTACATATCTTTAAAATATATCCTTTTATATCTCTCCTGATCACTATTCAATAGTTCATACCCTTTTGATTCTGTCTATAAACTTTGCCTTGTAATTGGTGTACTCACTTTCACCATCATCCCTTCAAAACTGTTATCCATCTTGCTTCTATCCTAATCTGTCCTGAACTACGTCACTTATCTGCTAAAATTCTTTCCATAATCACCTACTGCCAGAAAAACAAAAGCAAAAATCCTTTGTGATTACTTGAGGACACCACTGGCAAAGCTAGAACTTTGAGCTCTATTTGGTAGGAGAAGTTACTGGTAGCCCTTAAAGATAGTGGTCATTTAGACTCCCTAAGGGATGGGAGGCATGCAGTGTGGGACCACAGAACTCCCTCTGCCAAAGGAGAACTCATGGAAAACCTGAAGATCAGTTTTAGGAAGAACCCAGAGTAAGGAATAGTGAGTACCCGCCCTCCCCAACATTCAAATTGAGTGGGGAGAGAGAGTCTGGCTTTCTAGAAGACCACATTCACACACTAAGTAAATGACTTTTTACAATTTCAGCTTTCTTTGTTAAAGTGTGTATCAATATTGTTTTCTTATTTGCACTTAAGTTGCACCTCCTGGAAAGAATAACCAAAACTTTGCTGTGACTTATTAGAACAGATACGCAAGAAATTGAGGGTATTAAATTCTGTCATTTAATTTTAGAAATTAAAACTAAACTTGTGGTTAAAAGGATTTTTTTTTCTTCTGAGTAGATGGGATTCCAGGATCAAATGGGAGGTCTAGTTTGAGTTCTTTGAGGTTTCTCCACACTTCCTTCCAAAAAGGTTGTATTAGTTTGCAGTCCCACCAGCAGTGTAAAAGTGTTCCCTTCTCTCCACATCCACGCCAGCATCTGCAGCTTTGAGATTTTTGTGATGTGGGACATTCTCGCTGGGGTTAGAAGATATTTCAGGGTGGTTTTGATTTGCATTCCTCTGATAATTAGGGATGATGAGCATTTATTCATATGTTTGTTAGCCATTCATCTGTCTTCTTTAGAAAAGGTTGTATTCATTTCTCTTGAGAATAGATATAAGGGATTGTTGGCTTTTTTTCATGTCCATTAATTTGTGTTCTCTGTAGATCCTAGTTATCAAGCTTTGGTTTGATTCAAAATATGCAAATATCCTTTCCCATTGTGTAGGTTGTCTATTTGCTTTGGTTGTTTTCTCCTTAGCTGTAAGAAGCTTTTCAGTTTAATTAAGTCCCATTTGTTTATTTTTGTTGATGTTGCAATTGCCACGGCAGTCTTCTTCATAAAGTATTTCCCTAGGCCACTATCTTCCAGCGTCTTTCCCATGCTTTCTTTGCGGATTTTTATTGTTTCATGCCTTAAATTTAGGTCTTTTATCCTTTTATTTTTTATTTTTTGAGACAGAGTCTCATTATGTCAGCCTCGGTAGAATGCTGTGGCATCACAGCTCATAGCATCCTCAAACTCTCAAGCGACTCTCTTGCCTCAGCCTCCCAAGTAGCTAGGACTACAGGTGCCCACCACAATACCCAGCTATTTTTTGTTGTTGTTGCAGTTTTCTTTGTTGTTTGGTTGGCCCAGGCTGAGTTCGAACTTGTCAGCCTAGGTGTATGTGGCTGGCGCCCTAACCACTGAGCTATGGGCACCACCATCTTTTTATTATCTTGAATCAATTTTTCTGATTGGAGAAAGGCGTGGGTCCAGTTTCAATCTTTTACATGTGGATATCCAGTTCTCCCAGCACCATTGCACTAGACTCTTTATTGCAGCTCATTTTACAATTGTCAAAATGTGGAAACAGCCTAAATGGCCAGCAATCCAGGAATGGATCAACAAGCTGTGGTATATGTATACCATGGAATACTATTCAGCCATTAAGAAAGATGAGGACTTTACATCTTTTGTATTAACATGCATGGAAGTTGAGAAGAATGGGGAGGCAAGAATCCTATGTACTTAATTCTGATATGAGGACAATTGATGACCTAGTACAAGGTGAAGGGTGGGGGAAGGACAGAAAGGGAAGGAGGGAGAGGGGTGTGGGGGTCCCATTGTGTGACACACCTTTTGGGGGCAGGACACAATCATAAGAGGGACTTAACCTAACAAATGCAATCAATGTAACCTGGTTCTTTGTACCCTCCATAAATTCCCAACAATAATAATAATAAAAAAAAAGATCTAAGAGAAATTGGTGGGAAAAGAAAAAGCAGAATTTGGCAACCTTACATTTCAACTTAAACAAGAGAGAACTATTCCCTAACAGAATCTTGAAATTAATTGTCTATAGAAAACTCCCACCCCCTAAGAAAAACTAAATCATGTGGACCAATGCAGAATATGGTCCAGGGAAAAGATGCACAAGTGTTGAAAATTGTACTAGCCATCAGTAGTCATTTATTTGATTAGGTATTCAGTTTGAAAAGAAAACTAAAAGAAATAATGAGATAATGAATAAGTGAAAAGCCCTGGATAAGCAAGAAATATGTTTCAAGGCAATGAAGTAAGGTCATGGCATATAACTAATCCAGAGTGTCTCAAAGACTATTTTAATGTATTATATTCATAATAATTCTACATCTTGACTATCTGTTTTCACAGCTCATAGAGAAATAACAGTAGATCACTAGAGGGAGAAACTCTTGGGGGCAGGTTGCAGTGGGAAGTGACATTAGAGAACAAAGGCTAGGATAGAAAACTAATTAGATATAAGAACTGCAGCCTCATAAACTAGGGATGTTACTATAGAGGCAAACAACCCTAGTAATAGCCCTGAGGGCCTTGTATCTGCTAGTGGAGTTTCTAAAAAGTATAACAGAGAAAGAAGTGAATTTCAGTTAGAAAGTCTGTCTTCCAGGACTAACTACATCACTTACTAGCAGTGAGGTCTTCGTTCTGGAACTTAATCTCTCAGTTCTCAACTTTTTCCATCTATGTTGTGGCAAAAATAGATCTCTCTAAATGCTTAACACATTTAATTTTTCTATTATGTACAAGACATAATACAAAAAAAAATTGTAAATAAGCGTAAAAAAGTGGTCTTTTATTACACGACCAAAATTACCCTTAATAATGTAGTGTATTTAAATTAAGTACATTGTTTAAAGAGTTGGCAGCCTTTTTTTCTGATTTGTTCCTAACAATGTTTCCTCCCTAGGTGATCTCATTACGGTCCATGGCTTTATATATTAAGTTTCTGTGATAGATTCCAAAATTGGTCTTTACTAATCCTGTATTTCTAAATGTCATAGCTAACTGCCTACTTAACATCTTTACTTTACTCTCAAATTTAATTAACCTAAAACAAAACTCTTAATTGTACCTTCAACCATGTTCTTTCTCCTGTCCTTCCTCATTTAGTCAATAGCAATACCATACTTTGTTGTTCAAGGAGTCATCCTTTATCTTTCTGTCTTAACCATATACCTGGATCCAATCTGCTAGCAAAACTTGCTAGCTTCACCTGCAAAAGTTATTCTGAGTCCATCAACTCCTCTCCATTACCATTACTACTACGCTAGCCCGAGTCAGTATCATTTTGATAAACACTGCTATAATAGCCTCCTAAATGCTAGCTCTGCCCTTCAATCCTTTCTGTCTTACCAGCCAGAGTCATCTTTTAAAAACATAAATTCAATCTATCACAGTTCTACCTAACTCCATGCTTACCACTACATTTATAAAATTCAATTTTTTAAAGAGATAGGGCCATATCCATCTCCTAGGCTAGACTGAAGTGGTATGAGAATAGCTCATTGCAGCCTCAAACTTCTACTGCCTTAGCCTCCTGGGTAGCTAAGACAATAGGCACTCAGCGTCTTCTTCTTCTTCTTTTTTTTTTTTTGTTCTTTCTTTTTTTTTAGAGACCAAATCTTTCTATGTTGCTCATGCTGATCTTGAATTCTTGGCCTCAAGAAATCCTATCTTTTCAGCCTCTTCAGTAGCTTGGATTACAGGCATGAGCCACAGTGCCTAGAAAATCCAATTTTTTTTTTTTTTTTTTGTCCAGGGCTGATTTTGAACTCGCCACCTTGGGTATATGGGGCCGGCGCCCTACTCCTTTGAGCCACAGGCAGTGCCCAAAATTCCAATTTTTTTACTCTGGTCCAGAAGCCTCTATGATCCCTGATGGTTTTTGTTTACTTCTCCAGCCTCATATCATATATCCTGCCTCAGATTATGTGCCATTCACATAATCAGACTTTCTTTCTCTTTTTGAAACACAATGTAACTAAGACTATTATGAATGACCTGTCTGAGTGACATATCCACTACTATGGAGGGAAGATGAAGCCAAGCAATTAACAGAGCCACCAGAACCAAATGGAATGGGAGAAACAAGTTATCACAGAGGGGATTCAAGTAACATATACTCAAAAAACTAAATGTCTCATTTAGTACCAGTCTGCTGGATTTTTCATCATCAACATATCATGTACCAATGTATGATACTTAAATATTCTAGTGAAACGAATCCAGGAAAAAATTACCCAGTTAAGGTGATGTTTTGATTCAAAATCAATAGTGATAGGCACAGCCAACATAAGCTTCTCCTTAGGTTCGTAACTGGGCTAATACAGTCCTGTAGTTCTCCTGTGGAATTAGAGTACTTAGTTATGTCAAAGGATCATAATCATTGTTGACCAGTAAATCATGTTTTCTTTTAGATTAATCTTCATGAAAAGTTGCCAAGATCATAGTCCAGTAGTTCTGAAACACAAAAATAAGTGTCAGGGCTGTTTATAGCACTTGAGCTTTCAAAACCCTTTTAATGGCTATTTCAAGGGACTTAGCTACTTGTTCCTTGACTTTTATTATTTGATTATTAATCTTTTTATGATTCAGATGTGTTGCTCTAAGGATTCGATATCTCTAAATTTCACTAACAAGATTATTTTCTTTAAATGAAAATTGCTGCAAACCTTTTCATAGAAAGCTATATTCATGTCTTGAATTTCAAAGATTTGAAATCCAAGTAAGTAATAAATAGGAAAAGATACTAATGAAAAGTGTTATTTTTTAAATGATAAATTCAAAGATCAAAATAAAATGATTATTCATTGTACTATACAAATAGCCCATCTTTGTACCAAAAAAATCCCTTTCATCTTCACAACTAAATTGACTAAAAGGCATGGTTTCCTAGCAACATTCATTGTGTTTATGACCTTTCCTCCAATCTGAGCACACAGATGTGATTCTGAAGCTAATAAATATACATTATCCAACGTAGACTATTCCAGCTTCCCCACAGCAGGTTGAGAGAAATAGCCAACCAAAGATGAGAGTTAAGAAAATAAACATATACTCAAAACAGTTCTGAACATTTTCATATGGATAAGTTTATTTAACTGAGTTAATAAATCAAAGTATAACTGAATAGTATTTTATCATAGCATTCTGAAATGCAATGAGAACATAACATTTTTAGAAAAGTTAGGATAAGATGGAGTTTTCTGATTTTAGAAAAAATACATACAATTCCATTCACATACATATGTATCCATAATTTAGTATTGTAAACTATTTGCAGTCTTTTGAGAAGGTGTTTTCTCATCACAAATTCTCAAGAATTTGGAAAATGCTTGAAAACACAACACATAAAATGGGGTTTTAAGGATTCGTTCAAGAAAATTATACCAAAATAAGACCCCCAGCTTCACAGTAGTAAAAAATTCTAGGTAATCCTTTTACCCATATGATAGTTACTGTGTTATTTTATTACCTGCCTCTTCTATAAAAAGTCAGAGACATTGAGAAAAAGTACTGATATCTTTTTAACTAACTTGGTTATACATCAATTTCTATGAAATAAACACTCTCCAGAAGAAACAAATTTTTCTCTTTTGGAGAGAAAGGCCTTCATTGCTGACTAATTCACCACAAGAACAGGAGTTAAATGACATTGAGCCATTGGTGCATTTTCTTTGGCATTATCTAATGAGTCCCTCTGAATTTATATGTTTTGTATATCACCACCACAGATGCAGGGTTTAGTGAGTTTTGCTTATGCAAAATGAAAATAATTACAGGGAAGCTTTTAAGCCAGATGTTGAAAATCGCTGGAGACGTGTTTGGGTCAGCATGTTTGACAGAGTTTACACAAGTGGCTACTCTAACTGGCAATTGACTGCCTAGTGGACAATTAGTAATACATCTCCCTTGTTTTCTAAGTATATATTTATTTCATTTTAAATAATTATTTCTAAGGTTAAAATGGCGATGAGAGTGATAAATACTGTACCCTAAATCTCTTAATAGGTATGATGAGTACAGTTTTGCCAAAACAGTAACCGTTTTAAAAAAAAAGAACACTTTATTTATTCTGACATCCATATAAGATTTGTTTTGTTTACAAGTCAAAAGGATGATTTTTCTAACTGCCAAATCTTTGATCTCAACTTAAGAGTTAAAATTCCAGCTGTGTTCTTTGTGACTCTCATTTTCATTGTCAACAGTAATGAAAAGTCTACAGTTAGGACACAGCTGAGGGTTGTTTTCTTTCTTTCTTCTTTTTCTAAAGTTTGTGTTATGATCAAGTTGCAGTCAGCTCAATTTCTCTTTGTGACAAAGCCCTTGGTTATTAGGTGAATAAATTATTCTTACACTTATTAGAAATTGTGATTATCAAAGTCATCCTAGAATTAAAGTCTATAAATTTAGGAATATACTTAGGTAATGAATTTTTCTAGGTTAGATGATTGGTCACTTAATAATATGAAATAAGTTTTACATTATCAATGATCTGGAAAAAAAATCTCTTTTGGAAGAGATAGGATAGCTGACAAGAGATCAACTCTGGCAGCTGATGAAAAAGAAAAAAAGAAAAATATATACATCGGATATAATTCTGAAGAAAAAGTGCGAGATTTCACCAAAGATTCCCTGGGAAGAAGCTGTGGAGCAGAACAAGAAGGAGCAAGACATTAGCAGAGATTAACCTGTGAGAGGCTTGGAGCACAGCAAAACAAGTGTGTGTGTGTGTGTTATTTTCCCTCCTTCACATTTTTGGCACTCAGGAAGTTCCCAAGCTTCCAGAGAGCCTTTTTACCCCCAAAAGTCCATAAACATCTGCTGCTAGTGAAGTTGGGGCTTCTTGAGAACAAATAGCACCAGGCTGCCAGACCTTTTGGGGTCACTCCCTGTCACCACAGAACTGAGCTTACATGGTAGGCACTGGATTGCTTCTCCACCCACTGTGTGCCTTTCACTTTCCCAGAAAGTTTCAGTTCTTCAATCTCTCTTTTTTTTTTTGCTGTTTTTTGGCCGGAACTGGGTTTGAAGCCGCCACCTCCGGCATACGGGGCTGGCACTCTACTCCTTTGAGCCATAGGTGCTGCCCCAGTTCCTCATTCTCATCTTGTTCATTCCCACATAAACATTTCTTAATTCTGGACCAAATTGTGGGAGCCACAGGGAGTCACTGGGTCCCAGTGGATCTGAATGATCCCAGAGCCTGGACAATCCAGGAAGGTTGCTTTCCAGAGAAATGGTCAGAAATAACCAGAGTAATAGCTTTCCTCCACTCAGATTCTTTTCCTTCCCTGCCCCTCCTTCACCTGTTACTGCTGGGAAAGACAATTGAGCCAGGGCTCTCAGAAGTGATAAACTCCCTTCTGTTGGAGCATCCTCCATATCAAGGCTTCCATAGAAAGTGGGGCTCAAAACTCTCCTTGTAAAGACCTGCAACAGACTAAGGGGTGATCAGATTATGAGCGTCCTGCTCATTGACCCACCCTGGTTCTGTTCATCTGGTTGCTCCATTTAGAGCAGGACACATCCTCTGTTGAGAGGCATCAAACCTCCTTGAGCACCCCATAGGCATCTTGGGACCAGCATGCTTCCTTCTGGCACAATCAGGGATTGCTCTTAGGAAATGCAGGGATAGGCCAATAGGCAAGATCCTGTACCCCCAGGATTCATTTGAGTTGCCTGGGGCACAGACGGGAGGCAAAGCAGCCTGAAGGACAGGATAGAAAAGAGTGCAGCGTGAGTCACAGCTGCAGCACAATTGAGAAGCATCCCTTCCCCCCAGAGGAAGTCTCAAATGCTTAGCCCAGGACAGGATCATGAGCAGGGAAGCTCCTAGCCTGCAGCACCATGGTGGAGGATCTCAGCTAGTTTGAACTCCTGCTTTTCAGCAGATACAGGAAAAGGAAGGAGCAGGAGAGTAGGGAGAAGGAGGGAAATGAAGAAGCAGAAGAGAGGGGAGAAGTGGGAAACCCACTCCTGACAGTCAGATTGTGAGTCTCGGATGGACCAGTCTCATATGCAGACTTTCTGGCAACGTAGGTCCACATCAGCCCCTCCTCGGTAGCTCTTGTGATCAGCCTTGGAGGAATATTCAACCCCTACCCAGATAGCTAGCTTACCAGTTTTTGTAGCGCCAAGGGCAGGCTCACCAACCCAGTCCAACCAAGCCTTATTCCTCCACCCATCTCTGCTGTGGTGGAAAATAAGTACTCACCTGGGTTTCAGGACCCCACCCACGTTATGGGGGCATTTTAGTGCTTTTCCTAAGGGTTTAGAACAAGTCACAGGTTCTCTCCCCTCGCCCATCAAAAAAAAATACACCGCTGCTGGTTCTTTCCATCAAGCAGCATCTACTAGAAAGGAGGTGAATTTGCACAGACTTTTACAACATTTCCTGGCTCAATCACATAGGGTGTGGTATACCTTACCTGTGAGCACCACTTACTGTCTAAGGCATTAAAGTAGGCGTACCAATACAACTTATATTATTAAGTATACCACAAGGCTGGAGAAAGAGAAAGTATTTCAAAGATCTCAATTGTCCCCCATTAACAAGAGACTGAGAATCTGCCCCCACACACAGCTTATCATTGCTATAGCCTACAAACAATTAGCAACCACCACAGTAAGGATTTTTTCTCTTTCTTTCTTTTAAATTTTATTATTGTTATTATTATTATTATTATTATTATTATTATCTGTAGGGGCACAGAGTCTCACTGTGATAATAATAATAATAAACACAGATATTAACAATAATAAAATTTATCAATAATATTATCAATAAGAAAATTTTATTTTTATTATTATTATCTGTAGGGGCACAGTGTGATAATAATAATACTAAACACAGAATACTCACTGTGATAATAATAATAATAAACACAGATATTAACATTAATAAAATTTAAAAGAAAGAAAGTCTGTGTCTGGGTAGAGTAACATGCCTGGTGTCCTAGCTCACAGCAATCTCAAACTCTTGGGCTCAGGTGATTCCCTTGCATCAGCCTTCCAAGTAGCTGGGACTACAGGCACCTACCACAACGCCGCAAAATTTTTCTATTTTTTTGTTTTTTATTTTACTAGAGACAGTGTCTCACTTTTGCTCAGGCTGGTCTCAAACTCCTGAGTTCAGGCCATCCACCTGTCTCAGCTTCCCAGAATGCTAGGATTAGAGGCATGAGCCACCGTGCCTACCCACAGTAAGTATTTCTATAATGAAGGCATCCATCCAGAATCTAGACTCCCAGCAAAGCACCCATAGGCAATGGCAACCTTTCTTACCTAGCATATGCTACAGAAACACCCTATGAGTGAGGAGGAAGCTTCATTTAAATAAAAGAAAATCCAAAAATAAAAAAATAACAGATCCTCAAGATGAGAAGGAATCAGTGCAAGAACTCTGGATGTATGAAAAATCAGTGTAAAAGGAAACTTAAAGGGATATACCAGCTTTCTAGCAATGGATCTCAATCAAAATGAAAATACTGAAATGACAGACAAAGAATTCCATATATGGATTGTGAGGATGTGCAATGAAATCCATTAGAAATGAAAAGAAACTCAATAAAATAAGAAAAATAACTTAGGAAATCAATGAAAAAAATCATTAAAGAACTAGACATATTTAAAAATATCAAATAGAACTTTTGCAAACAAATAATTTATTTAAGGAAATACAAATGATACTGGAAAGCTTTAAGAATAAACTACACTAGGCAGAAGAAATAATTTTAGAACTTGAAGACAGCTCATTTGAATTAACTCAGTCAAAAATAAAGAGGAACAAAGAAGAAAAAGAAAAGCCTTCAAAAATGTGGAATTATATAAAGTGGACAAATATAAGAATTATAGACATCCCTGAGAGTTAAGAAGAAAATGCACAGGGCTGGGAAACCTGTTTGAGGTAATAATTGAGAACACCTGTGGTCATGCTATCAATTTAGATATCCAAGTACAAGGGGTCAACAAACTCCTGGAAGAATCATTGCAAGGAGGCAATCATCATAAATATAGTCATTGGATCAGTAACAGTGGACATGAAGTTTCTCCTTCAGCTGTGAGGTGAAAACATCAAGTAACTTACAAAGTAAAACCTATCAGGCTAATTGCAGACTTCTCCATTAAGACTGAAACAGACCAAAGGATTTGGGGACCCATTCTCAATCTTAAACAAAACAACTTCCAGCCTAGAATTTTATATCCTGAAAAACTTAGTTTTATATATGAAGAAGAAATATAGAATTTACCAGACAAGCAAACACTGAGAAATTTGTCAAAGCAAAACCAGCCCTGCAGGAAGTACTCAGCACTGCATTATACACATATTAACACAGTGGATGTCCACAAGTGTAAAACCACCAAAAAGCTAGAGCTCAGAGGTCACAGAAAGCAATAAGAGACTACCCAACATGATGAACAGAACAGAATACCACAGAATTATCAAGCAACATGAATTGTCTGAATGCTTTACTCAAGAGTCATAGGTTAAGTGAATGGATTAAAAAACACAACCCAAGTATCTGTTTCTCTAAGAAACTCATCTAATCCACAAAGACTCATGTAAACTCAAGATTAAGGGATAGAAATTCTACTAGATCTAAGCAAAGAAGTAAATGGCAACATTGTAATTTCCAGGTACTTCAACACCCTACTGACAGAGCTGGACAAATCATCTCAGCAGAAAATAAATGAATAAACACTTGGTGTAAATGAGACTCTACAACGAATGGCCCTTACAGACATTTATAGAACATTTTGCCCCCAAACCACTGAATACATATTCTTCTAATCAAGACATGGAACATTCTCAAAGATAAATTGTCTCTTAGGCCACAAGATATGTATCAACAAATTAAAACAAAATCATACCAGGTCCCTTCTTAAACAACAGTGGAATAAAACTAGAAATCAATTCCAAGTAAAACACAAAATTTTAACACAAAGTCAAATGTTGTTTTATACAACTGTCCTGTGGGGCCAGGCTACCTTCCATGGTCATAGAAATTTATCAATCTGTTGCTGTGAAATTAAGATGCAAATCAAAAATTTCTCAAAATGAATGACAAAGGGGTCATAAGCCATTAAAATCTATGGGATTTGGCAAAAGCAATCCCAAGGGGAAAATTGATAGCATAAAATGTCTACATCAAAAAGACAAAAAGATAACAAATTAACAATCTAATGTCACATCTCAAGGGACTAGAAAAGAAAGAGCAAACCAAACCAATATCCAGCAGAAGCAAAGAAATAACTAATGTCAGAGCACAATGAAATGAAATGGAAATCAAACAAAAAAATACAAACAATCAACAAAACAAAAAGTTTGTTCTTTGAAAAGATAAACAAAGTTGATAAAACTCTTTTTTCATAAAGCAAGAAAAGAAGGAAAAAGACCTATATAAGCTCAATTGTAGATGAAAAGAGGATGTTACAACAGATACCACAGAAGTACAAAATATGTCCCATAAATACCAGGAAAATATCTATTCACATAAAATAGAAATAAAAGAGAAAATACATATATTTCTGGAAACATGCTTCTTTCCCAAGATTCAGTCAGAAAGAAAAGGAACTCCCGAACAGACCAATAAGTATGATTGAAGGAGTAATAAAAAAAATCTCCTAACAACAACAGAAGTCTTGAACCAGATGGATTCACAAATTTTTAAAGCCTACAAATAAAAAATGGTACCCATACTGCAGAAATTATTACATAACTCCAAGAAGGAAGGAGTCTTCCCCAACTCATTCTACAAAGCCATAAACTCATTATACAAAGTACCAACTAATAGCAAAACCAGAAAAGAACTCACAAAAAACCGAAACAATAGACCAATGTTTCTTATGAATATAGATACAAGAATTCTTAATAAAATACTAGCAAACCAAATTCAACAGCACATCAAAAAAAAAATAATCCATTATAGCCAAGTGAGCTTCATCTTGGGAATGCAAGATGGTTCCACATATGTATATTGATAAATGTGATTAACCACATAAATAAAGCAAAAAACCCACAAATGACCACATGATTATCTCAATAGATGCATAAAAACCGTCTAACAATACTCAGCACCCTTTAATGATGAAAACTTTCAACAAACTAGGCACAGAAGGAACATGTCTCAAAATTATAATAGGCATATGTGACAAACCCACAGACAGCATCATATTAAACGGGAAAAAGTTGAAAGCATTCTCCCTAAGAACTAGAACAAGATAAAGGTGCTTACTGTCACCACTTCTATTTAACATGCTATTGGAAGTCCTAGCCAGAACAGTCAGGCAAGAGAAAGAAATAAAAGATATCCAAATTGGGAAAGGGGAAGTTAAATTCTTCCTTTTCACTGATGATATGACATTATATCTAGAAAACCCCAAATATTTCACTACAGACCCCAGAATTGATAAATAAGTTTGGCCAAGTCTCAGGTAAAAAAGTCAGTGTACACAAATCAGTAGCATTTCTCAACACCAATAACAGGGGGAGAATTAAATCAAAGACCTAATACCATTTATAGTACCTACAAAGAAATTAAAGTACCTAGAAATATAGTTAACAAAGAAGGTGACAGATTTCTGGAAAAAGAACTATAAAATACTAAGGAAAAAAATTGTAGATGACCTAAACGAATCAAAAAACATGTCAAGTTTATGGATTGATAGCATAAACATAGTTTAAATGTGCATACTACCCAAAGTGACTTACAGATTCAGAGCTATTCTCATCAAAATATCAATATCATATTTAACATATCCAAAAAATAATTCTATGCTTCATCTGGTACCAGAATAGATTCTGAACAGCCAAGACATTTGTAAGCAAAAAGAATAAATATGGAGGCATCACCTTACCAGACTTTAAACTACCACAAGTCTATAGTAACCAAAATAGAATGGTACTTGCAGAAAACAGAGATAGAGACCAGTGGAATAAGACTATTCACATACAGCTAACTGATCTTTGACAAAACATACAACAATATGCAGTGGGGAGAAGAAGCCCTGTTCACTATATGGTGCTGAGAACATTGGATAGCCACACGTAAAAGAATGAAACAGGATCCATATTTCTCATAACTCATGAAAGTTAATTGAAGATGGATATAAGCCTTAAATATAAGACATGAAACAATAAGTATTCTAGAAAAAAAAGTAGGAAAAATCTCTTCTAAGATTGGCCTAGGCAAAGAATACATGACTAAGATTCCAATGGCAATTATAGCAACAGCAAAAACAAGTTGGACTTCATTAAATTAAGAGGCTTCTGAACAGCTAAGAAAATAATCAATAGAACAAATAGATAAGCTACAGAATGAGAGGAAATATTTGCAAGTTATATAACCTGTACGAAGAACTCAAGCAAGTTGGCAAAAACTCCAAATAACATTATTAGACATTGGGAAAAAGATATGAACAGAAGCTTATTAAAAGAAGACAAATAAAAGGCCAATAAACACACACAAAAAATGCTCAATGTTACAAATCATTAGGAAAATTCAAATTAATATTGTGATGAGATATCACCTTACTTTTATTAGAATGGCCTTTATTAAAATGTCCAAAAACTATAGATGTTGGTATGGGAGCAGAGAGAATGAAACACTTACACACTGTTGATGGGACTGCAAATTGGTACAACCTCCATGTAAAACAGTATAGAGATTTCTCACAGAACTCGAAGTAGACTTAACATTTGATCCAGCAATCCCACTACTGGGTATCTACCCGAAGAGAGAGAAGTCATTTTATCAAAAAGACTCCTGCACTAGGGTATTTATTGCAGCACAATTCACACTTGCAAAGATGTGGAATCAACCCAAATGCCCATTAATTCATAAGTAGATAAACAAAATGGCATCTGTATACCATGGAGTATTTATTTAGCCATTAAAAGGACGAATTAATGTCTTTTGGAACAATTTAGATGTAACTGGAGACCATCCTAAGTAAAGTTCTAAAAAATGGAAAATCAAACACCACATTTACTCGCTATTAAGTTGAAAATAACGCGTGAGCACTATGTGTACAGAGGGTAGTAAAACTCAGTGGAAATCAAGTAAGGTGGATGGAGGTGGGGGGGATGGGCAAAAACCTACCTCTCAAGTACAATGAACACTATTCAGCACACTCATAACCATGATGCCAGTATTATAAAATGAACTGTATAACCAAAGGCATTTATACCACCTTAATGTTTAAAATAATAATACAAAAGATTTTTAGAAAGGTAAAAAAATCTTTAATTTTTTTCAAGCCCCAACATTCTGTGAGATTTCTACCACCACAATGTGAAGAGTTAGTTAATTAAGTTTTATTCAAAAACTAAAGAATGAGTCCTTGGCTGCCAAGTTCTCAGTTCCATGTTTTGGTCCTCATCTGCCTTACTCAGCGTCTTTGCTTTCCTTCATCTTACTGAGACTCCAACCATGGTCCTGTATCACTCACTTTAAAAGGAATAAGTGCAGGCTCAGTAGAGCTCCTGTGTGAAACTGAAGAATCCTTAATTTTAGGCTAGTTCTTGACCTGAATCTCAATCTTTTTAATATAAATCTGATAAGTTGAACAATATAATTTCCTAAATTTTTTCCACTTCAAAATTTTTACAACTCTTAACATAATGTGAACTTTTATCATCTTAATGATGGGTGACTTATCATTTCAGTAAACTTAAAGGATTTCTTCTTAAGCTTAATTTCTTCCTTCCTGTTACCTCTTCATGCAAAAGCCTTTGTACTCTAGCTCTGACATCTCATTTCACAAATTCTCATGAAAACATCACTCATGAAGTATATGTTTCTGACATACTTCACTTCTCACTTGTTCTAGGACATGTCAGAAAAACTACAGTATATGAAAAGACCAGTAGTTTTGGAAGAAAGAGAAAATAATAGTTAACAATTAAAATCTAGCACTTTTACTTGCAGGTTTGGGAACATGGATGAACAACCTTTTTGAACCACAGATTCTACATTTATAAAATGGGGGTATTAGCACATATCACAAAGCTGTTGTGTAGATTAAGTTATATATGTTATATAAATATTTTGTAAATATAAATATATATACACATACACACAACGTACCTACAAGGTGTGCCAAAAATTATATACACATTTTAAGCAATCTTATTGGATGTAAAATCGACCATTCCTCAAAAGTGTACATATCATTGATAAAATGGAGGTGACTAGTATTGATACCTTCAAATCAACTTTGAAAAATAATATATCAGTAATATATCTTAAAATATGCATACATTTTTGGCACCTCTCTCTACAGTTTATATATGGAGATAGTGCTAGCTGATAGCTATTATTATAATTTGATAGGTGGCATCCTTCATTATTATTAATTAGCCTATACTTTACTTCTCCTTTCCCCCTAATTTCTTCATATAGAAAAAAAATTATATTTTAAATACTGCATAATCAGAGACATCTTTGACTTCTCCCAGCTTAGCTTGTGGAATCTCTATATTCCTTCATTTTTTAAAATATAATTTGATGTAGAATTTTTAAATAGTTTCAAGTTCATTTTTCTGTTTAACAACTAGACATTACTTTATTAGCTTTGTACCTTAACATTTTTGCACCATGTTTAGCTTGGAGCTTTGTATAAAAGATAGGCTCAGTAAATATAAATCTTTGCTTAAATAGTTTTAATAAGTAAAGTAAGAAATGTGTTCTCTATACTTTAGCCCTAACATTCCTCCCTCTGGGAAAACTACAACAAATAGTCCCAAATCCACTCTAAAATATGAAATTAATCCTTTGCCATGTCAATGGAAAGAAAAGGCGTTCAATTTCAAGAAATGTGCACCAAGTAGTCTAGCTTTCCATTAGTTCCCCTTAGAGATGTGTATTAGTCTAATTTCTTATATTTCTGTGACCAAGCCCCTACCTTAAACTTCAGTTCCAATGGCTAAGATATGGTCTAAGATCTTGTATTAAAATCCCAGATTGTTATTCAATACTTATATTCCTATTTGTCTCTATTTTAAGTAGAGATGGAGTCCTAACAACCCCAGAATTCCAGCCTAGTGTGGAGGTACTATTGGTCCATAGCTATTTGTATACACTGCCAATGCCTGAATCTCTGCCACTGGACTTCTTTATTTCTGGTAGAACTCTACTGTAAATGTGGCTGCTGAACTGTACTGCCAACTAATATATATTCATATTTCTTATTAGCTTCTAAAATTGAGTTTGTTTCCAACCACCTGTCTCATCCCAAGGAATATGTCTTGTTTCCAGTGAAAAGTTTCTGGACTGATTGTCTGCTGGGTCTTCTATCACCTGTCCTAGTTCAGTCAATTCTTCTTTTGAAAATATCATTCCTAGGCATATTGACACATCCCATATTTCCTCATTCCCTTTTCTTCTAATCTAAGGCAATTTAGGTCAGGAAAAATGGTCCTAGATTGGAAGGCCTTCCATACTTTTTTCCTTTCATATTTGAGTCAAAGGAGATAGTAGCAGTAGCTGTAAAATATCTATTGCAACATTTGAAGTGAAATTAGACATATGGATGAGTCACTGTGCTGCTATTTAAATGCCTTAGGAAGAGCCAAGAAGTCCCTTTTACAGTCTCCAGAAGTAGTCACCTATATAGTTAAAATTCTCAATTAGACCCACTTTTCATCGTGGACTACAAGGAGACTTTTATCTAAATCCCAGTTACACACCTATTCACCTCCAACCCTTCAAGACTGGATCTACAAGTGAATAGTTGTATCATTTTATGAATGATATCTCAGTTCTCCAATCTCTGGTTGCAAAACGTATTTCCTAATTAGTAACACTTGGGAAGGGAAGATTATGCAAACAGCTGATGATTTATTCCACTGTGATAAGTGGAACCAGTGAAAACTATGTTTCCCTTGCTAATCTTTCATTCACTCCTGAATGACGACTAAACTGCAACAAAACAGATGTGGCCAGGAAGTTATTAAGTAAATTAATATTTATTTGTTTAAAAGGTAGACAGATAAAATGAAGAGTATACTAGACGTGATGAGGTTGAGTTTCCAGGGTAGGGAGAATAAAAATAATCTCTATTTATTTATGAGAGGTGAGATAATTGTTTTGGACTTCCAGACTATGAACACAATAGTCCCCATTCACATCATCTATCTGAAAGGGATAAAAGTAACAATAATAAATTGTTTCTGTTTTGAATATTTAGCCATATCACTAAGAATTCCTATCTAATAAAGGTTTTAGCATTTGGGGACTCAATATAAATACATTGTGTGTTTGGGTCATATTTATTTTACTCATTGATACATATTTAACTCAGCACTACATAGAAATAGTTTGTTAGACTCTTCAAAATGATAGTATGTATGATTTAAATTTGTTAGGAAATATTATTTGGTTTTGCAAAATCAGACCATTAAATGACTTTTGTACGAAACATTTTGTGCAAAATAGTTCACTTGATCTTGAAGAATTAAAGTTTCTTTAGCCTTACAATAAACTCAAAAATAGGTATTTTTATATGAGTTCCATAAAACTAATTAGTTCTTTGTTATTTAATTGATTAAGTCATGCTATGGGTCCATAGAGAAAAGGGGTAAGTTAAAGGTATCCTACCATTTTATTTTCTAGAGCTAAGCAAAAAGTTGCTCCAAAGGGAAGATAATTCAACATTTAAACTATATAGTTATATGAAGATAAAATTTAGAATATTTGATTCTCCAAAATTAGATGTAGTCATTCACATAATAAATCATATATTATTGATGAACCATAAATATCTTATTAGAAACTAATCTATAAAAATATGTTCTAATTTATGAGGTAATTATAAATCTAAGTTTTAAACAAAATAGTACTTCATTATAGAGGAAACCATGGAAAGAAGAAAATGTGGTTAGGAAATCTAATCAGTATTTTGTTTCTGAAAAAAATTGAAAAATTAAGTAAAATATATCATTTTAAAGTGCTTTTAACACTTATTAATTGCATATAATTTTCTAAAAGTAACTTTCACTGAGTAGATGATCCGTTATCCTATAGACAAAATTGAAATTCTAACCACCATCTAGTGGAGATTTCATTAAACTGCATAAAAATGGCTCCTGGAATTCACTGAGGAAGACATCCGCCCAAGTGGCAAATGATGGCCAGAAGGTGTGTCTATTGAATTTCTTTTGATTCTGTGAGAGATTTTCCTACTAACCCTTATCTTAAGATTATATCTTTAGTTCTTTAATTATTAAATGGTTAAAACCCTGGAATCAGATGCTCTTTCTGAGCTTTTGGAGAATTCTCAGTATAGATGATCTACTGCAGAAAGGAGTCCATTTAAAGATCTTCAGATGTTTTCATCACTTCCCATGACAGCTGATACCAATATTTAAGCATAATATATTTAAAACAACATAGTAATAAGTGCATTACCATTTTTAAAAATTTCTGTATTTCTCCCTTAGCTTTCTACCCTAATTTCATGAATTCAATAAACATTTTTACAGAGCCAAATTCTAGATACTTTTGTCCTGGTAAGTTTCAGATCCTCATTTCCAAGGATCCATGGAATGTCTGTATTTGGATACCCCCAACAACTTCTAATTCTATATGCCCATGATTCAATTTATTATTTTTTGTCCTAAGCATGTCCCTTCTCCTTTGTTCTCAATTTATCTTAAAGGAATTACTTTACTCAATACATTGAAACTCAGAATATGGTATAATCTATCACTAACTAAATATCTTTCACAACTATTTCTATCTGTTCTTAGACACTGCCATTGCATAATAAATTAAGTGCTTACCTCCCCACATTAACACAATTGTAACTTCCTGTAATCACCTCACTGGTTCAAACCATCTTCTACCCTATTGTTAGATAGACAGTGAAGGATTTCAGCTCCTGTAGGGCAAAGGTGGGTACTCTTCCCTGGTACTGTCTCAAGGAATTGCCCTACCTGGAAGGGCAAGAGAAGGCACTCCACCTTGGTGCTGCCCCACCCTTGACCTACACAGTGTTATCTGAGTCAGGGCACTAAATTGTTGGGTGGCAATCTGTTCTCAGTTCTTGGTGTGCTCTTGGCCAAAGAATGGTTCCGTCAGAAACACCAAAGTCAAGGTGAGCATTAAATGAGACTTATTGAAGAGGAGCAAGATAGGTTTATAAAGAAAGAGCAAAATATGGTCAACAGAGATGTTGACCAGTCCCCTATCATAACAAGAAGCTCTGGGTATGGTTTGGAGTCTTGTTTTATAGTGTTTGGATTGGGCCCTCCTCCTGGTTCCGACCTCACCACCGAAACACTTTGATGGACAGTTAAAGTCATAATTAGCCTTAGGTTACTCAAGGTCACTTTCTAAATCCTATTGTGCCTAGGCTGCCTGGCCATGGGGCATACCTTCTTTCCCTAGGTATGGCATTTGCTCTGGGTGGGATCCAGGGTGGGACAGCACCAAACAGGGTGGCCACCCTTGTCCTTCCTAGGTAGGGCAATTTCTCAAGGCAAAGGGCCCACCTTTGTCTCTACAAGAGCCAGAATCCCACACTATCTACCTAACATTATGATATTAAACATTGTAAAGCACAGCTCTGATCATTTCACAGTACTGTTCGAAGACCTTCAAAGTCTCTCTAGGGAAGGCAACCTTTTGAGATTGAACTTAGAAGTTCAATAAAGAAGGTAAGGACATTCCAGATATTAATGTGAGCAGAATTCTAAAAGAGCATGGTGTGTTTGGGTATTCACATATAGTCCTATGTCTCTAGAGGATAAACAAGAGAGGGAGAGAGACAAGGAGAGGGAGAGAACAAACAGTATGGTTAGGAATGTCCTCTTTTTATTCCTTTTATCCTAAATGTTTTATACTGTATATCCATGTGACCAATCTAGATAAAATGCCACCTTCTCCAAAATATTTCCTCTGGCACCACGAACTGGAAATCAGTCGTTCCTCTAAACCCAAGCTGCATTGCTGTACACTCTGCATTGTATCAAAAGTACTTGTGCATGAGGGCACTACGAAGGTTTTGAAACAGACTGTGTTATGGTCCATTATTTCACCTCCAAGAAGCACAGTCAATAGTGTCCTTTCTAGTTGATCTGCGCATGTTTCAACTTCCTTGACTTGTTGTTGTTTCTGAGAAGGCTTCACTTGTTTCTGTCCGTGTTTTTATGTTTCTTGATTTTCATATATCTCAAAACTTTTGTAATTACTCACCTCTATGCTTTGTGATCATGACAATGCAATAGGCTGTTTGTGAGGATAGTGTGTGATAGGTTCATTTTATTTATCCCCCAAAACACCTTTTATAAATTAAAAAAAAAAGATGTCACCATGGGAAATGATCCCATGAACAACAGGCATTTTTACAGGAAAGAAATGTGAGTCTGCCCTAACAAAGAACTGACATTTTAAAAAATTTCCAAAATTTATTTTAAGCGAAATTGCAAAAATTTATATAAAAACCAAGGAAACTTGGAAAAGGAAACTTTGCAAAAATCATACATTTCAGTAATAATGCCATTAGAAACTTTTCTTCAGGTTTCCACTGGTCATCATTTATTACAGGTTGTTGAATGAACCTTTAAAGGAATTAAGTTCAGATTAGAAAAAAAGAAACATTTCTGAGTACTAAATTCAATCTAATGTAATAATGATTATCATTATGTACAAAGTGTGAAATTTTATCCTTTTGCATTACTTGTCAATTCATTTTGCATTTAGGTTTGCCCTGTATAATAAGTTGGTTTCAATTTTTGAATTGCTTTGTAATAGAAAGTTCTTGCTAGGTTAAAATAGTCCTCTCATTATTCTGTAGAGTAATTCAGTGTCAGGGCTTCCTACTGGAAGCTATAACTTACTTTGCATATGTAATGAACCTTTGGTTATCTCAAACTGGACTATTTGTATTGTGAGAAACTGAGCCTCAACATTTACCCAACAACACTGGAGTGTAAGCTCTGCTAATACACTGGTTGATCCAATCTCTCTGCATATTTTTATTTTACATTTAGGCTGCATCCCAGTAGAAATATAATATAATGATTTAACCACATGTTCTTTCTATAAAGTGAGTTGAGAGAATGTATCTTTGATTTTGAGTGCTACTTGGTTTCAAATAGTCAGCTTGGCAAAGTGAAGGCAGCAAGGAGCATTTGAAGAATTCAGTATGGGAAACGATATTGTACTATCTTTCTGCTTTCTCATGTGAAATAACATGTACAAAAATACTCTATAAATTATGAATAACCATCACAATGTATTTCACAAAATAAACATAAAGTTTCTCTGGAATCAGGTGAAACAATTAATAATGTGGCAGAACAAGCACCTGACTTAAAATTCTACAATCTAGATATGTGGTCATCTCCTACAATAGGTATGCACCCTGGGAAATGTACATGACATCTAACATCATTATTATACAGAAAATTTATTTTCCATTTTTGTTTAGCTTCCTTTCTCCCATCTTTTGGGACAATGTTCTAACTTTCCTTTGAGAAACTCCTCCCTCGAGTCCATGAATTGCGGGTAGAGCTGACTATACTTCTATTTTGTGCAATCGGTGAGCTTGCAACCCAGGCTGGCCAATTAATCTCTGTAACTTTATTGCTAGAATTACTGAAAAAAGTATTATATATACAAAGGGGCTGGAAGTTATGTCTGCTCTTTGTGGAAAGGACTTACCTTGGAACAAAGCAAACAGAACAGGTAAGGCCTGATGAAGAAGATGGCTGACACAGTGCCTTGAGGTTTTTGTTTGATTCACAGCTATGCAATGGAAATGGATTCCTTGTAATACCAATGTATTCCTTTCTAGTATCAAGAAATTACAATTGATGTTCGACAATTCAAATGTCCTGAATTAGATTTTTGTCTTCATCAAATAAGTAAAGTAAAAATAAGTATAAGTAAAGATAAATGTGCACTATAGTGCCTAACTCTGTGACATTTTGGAAATAATTATGAAAAATGGAATAAAGAAAGAAAAAATAAAAGCAAATCAAACATTGTTATAGCACTTAGTATAAAAATTGGCACATTTTTAAAGATAGAAAATAATATAGATTAGACATATAGTAAAAATATATAAACCATTACTTAAATAAAAGCAATATCGAAAATAATTTGATTTTCCAAGGTGAGTTCATTATTTTCCATGCACTGAGATATAATTGCTTTCAAATTTAAGTTAACAATAGAATTAACAATTTTCTTTCATTGTAAGAATGGTGACTGAGGCACTATCTCTTAAATTAGATGGTCTCTTTAAAAGAGTGGACAACCACCTTCAGAATAAATTATTAAGAAGTTAGACACTTCACGAATTATAATTTTTGTCAAAGCATTGAGGAAATGTTAATTTGTTCAGCATGTTCCTATGCTTGGTATGTTTTTGTCTAAAAAGACAAAAACAAACCTTCTCTTCTTCTATGTTATCCTTTAATAACTGCCTTTTTATCTTCCCTTATTGCACTGGAAGTATTAGTGTGCACAACAGGTTTTTGTTTGATCAATTCAAGATCACTTCATAATCCAATGAAGCTTGGGTTCTGCTTTCACCATTCCAGTAGAATGTTGCCAAGTTGTTCAATAACCTCCTAGCTACCAGATTAAATGAACAGTTTATAATCTCCATTGCAACAGAACTCTTTGCTTCACATAACACTGCATCTTAAATCCCTTGGTATTCCTGCTCCCTTGCTGCTTTCAAGAAAGCTTTAGTCATAATGAGGAGCCCAATGGAGCAAGGAACTGTTGGGGGCCTCCAACAAAGCTTGTGAGCAAATGTGTCTATGTATAAAAATTAAATATTTAGTAAAGGTAAGTAAAAAAATCAATAAGGGGAGCATTGATTGTTGAGCATATGATGTTTAATGCACAAAAAAGAACCCAAACCACTACCAACATTATGTATAAAGGTCAACCTGGAGACATCAAAACCCTGTATTTCTTTCAAAATGTTGAAGAAACACAGAAAGGGCATGATAACCACTGGAGAGATATTTCATCTTCATATAGGAAAGATTTATTATGTGTATCAATAAGATGCTAATTTTCCCAAATCTGATCTGATTTCCCAAACCTGATCCCACTTTTTTTTTTTTTTTTTGACACTCTGCTGCTTAGCAGAAGGCCCTGGTGTCACCCTAGCTCAGAGCACCCTCGAATTGCTGGTTAAAGGGATCCTCCTGCCTCATCCTCCAGAGAAGCTGGGACTACAGGCACCCACCACTATGGCTGGCTAATTTTTCTATTTTCAGTAGAGATGAGGACTTGTTCTTACTTAAGATGGTCTTGAACTCTGGAACTCAAGGAATCCTCCTCCCTTGGCCTCCCAGAGTACTAGGATTATAATCATGAGCCACCACATCTGGCCAAGATATCTGAATTAAAATCTCAGCAAGCTAGTTTATAAATCTTAACAAACTGATTCTAAAGTTTATATGAAAAAAACAAAAGACTTAAAATAACCAACAAAATAATGAAGAATAATAAAGTTGGAGGACTTACAGCATTCAGTTTCACCTTTAACTGCAAATTTATACAAATCAAGACAACATGCTACAGGTGGAAGAATAGATACATAGATCAATGAAATAGAACTGAGAACGCAGAAATAAACAAATACAGATGCAGTCAGCTGATATTTAGCAAAGGTTCAGAGGCAATTCACTAGATGAAAGATAATCTTTTCAATAAATCTTCCTGGACAAATGGATGTCTTTGGACAGGGACTTATACATTTTACAAAAATTAAATCACAATAAAACATAGACCTATATGTAAAACACAAAACTATAAAACTTCTAGAAGAAAATATAAAAGAAAATCTATGTGACTTTTTGGTTGGTAATGAGCTGTTAGATAAAGCACTAAAAACATAACCCATGAAAGAAAAAAATGTATAAACTGAACTTTAGTAAATTAAAAACTCTGCTCTTTGAAAAACATTGTCTAGATAATTAAAAGATAAGCTATGACCTGGGAGAAAATATTTGCAAAAATATATATGATAGAGACCTGTATTCAAAAACATAATTTTTTAAAACTCAAAAGAAAAAAAATAAACATTAACATGTCTACACATGTTTAGACAAATAGTTAAACACACACACAAAGGTTGCTCAAAAAATGTTTAAGAATGAAAAAACTGCATTAAAATTTTAATACAAAATATATACTGACAATGTTTATTAGGTTATATATTGTACCTTATAACTCTTGTAATTGCCAAAGTCAAACATGATTTGAATATTATAATTTTAATTTACTTATTCCCCTTCTTAAAATGTACATACATGTTTTTGGCACCCTTATACATGCATGTGTGTTTCTGCGTGTGTATGATGAAGATATTACAACACCATTATTTTCATGGTGGGAATTTAGAGATAACTTTAGTTTGCATCGTTGGGAGAGTGACTTCTCAGGCTAATTCACATGTGTTAGAAGTATGCAGATAGAGAAATGTGCATAGATATTTAAAAAAAGAGGGCTTGGTGAAACAAAAAAAGCAATAGAATTATATATATAACTCTATTCCCTACTTGAAGAAAAAACACTTAGCAAACTACCCCTTCAGCACAAATATATACAAACCAAACAAGTCAAGAAAAACAAGAAATAGGTCTTATGTATTTATATAAATAATGATAAGGCATCATTAAAAAACACACTAGCTAAAAATATTGAAACCTAATAAACAGCAAGGACAACTAAGTAGGAATAATAACTATTTTTTTAATTAAATCATAGCTGTGCAATCATGGAGTACGATGTGCTGGTTTTATATACAATTTGAAATATTCTCATCAAACTGGTTAATAGAGCCTTCACAGCATTTCCTTAGTTATTGTGTTAAGACATTTATATTCCACACCTAGTAAATTTCACATGTACCCTTGTAAGATGCACCGTAGGTGTGATCCCACCAATTACCCTCCCTCCACCCATCCTCCCCGCTCCCCTCCCCTCCATCTTCCCTTTCCCTTTCTTCTTGGGCTATAATTGAGTTATAGCTTTCATAAAAATGCTATAATTGGTTTCATAGAAACAATACATTCATTGAATACATTGGATAGTTTTTCTTCCATTCTTGAGATACTTTGCTAAGAAGAATATGTTCCAGCTGCATCCATGTAAACACATAAGAGGTAAAGTCTCCATCTTTCTTTAAGGCTGAATAATATTTCATGGTGTACATATACCACAATTTATTAATCCTTTCATGGGTCAATGAGCACTTGGGCTTCTTCTATGACTTAGCAATTATGAATTGGGCTACAATAAACATTCTGGTACAAATATCTTTGTTATAAAGTGATTTTTGGTCTTCTGGATATATACTTAGTAGGGGAATTGTAGGATCAAATGGCAGGTCTATTTTTAGATCTCTAAGTGTTCTCCAAACTTCTTTCCAAAAGGAACGAATTAGTGTGCATTCCCACCAGCAATGTAGAAGTGTGCCCTTTTCTCCACATCCACGCCAACATCTCTGGTTTGGGATTTTGTGACGTGGGCTAATCTTACTGGAGTTAGATGATATCTCAAAGTAGTTTTGATTTGGATTTCTCTGATGATTTAAGGATTATGAGCATTTTTCCATGTGCCTGTAGGCTGTGGGCCTGTCCTCTTCTGAGAAGTTTCTCTTCAAGTCCCCTGCCCAGCCTGAGATGGGATCACTTGTTCTTTTCTTGCTAATACATTTGAGTTCTCTGGGAATTCTTGTTATTAAACCTTTGTCGGAGACATAGCCTACAAATATCTTCTCCCATTCTGAGAGCTGTCAGCTTGATTTACTTACTGTGTTCTTGGCTATGCAGATATTTTTAGTTTGATCAGGTCTCAGTAGTGTATTTTTAATGCTTCTTCAATTGCCTAGGGGGCCCTCATAAAATATTCACCCAGGCCGATCTCTTCAAGAGTTTTCCCTGAACTTTCTTCTAGTATTTTTATAGTTTCATGCCTTAAGTTTAAAACTTTAAAGCAGTGAGAGTCTATCTTAGTTAATGGTGAAAGGTGTTCACCATTTGTTAAATAGGGAATCTTTCCCCCACTGAATGTTTTTAATTGGCTTGTCAAAGATCAAATAATGATAAGTAGCTGGGTTCATCTCTTGGTTCTCTATTCTGTTCCAAACATCTACCTCTCTGTTTTTGTGCCAGTACCATGCTGTTTTTATCACTATCGATTTATAGTACAGTATCAGGTCTGGTAGCATAGTTCCTCCTGCTTTGTTTTTATTTCTGAGTAATGTTATTCGAGGTGTTTTTCTGATTCTATATAAAATGAAGTATTATGTTTTTGAGATCTTTAAAGTATGACAATGGAGCTTTAATAGGGATTGCATTAAAATTGTATATTGTTTTGGGTAGTATGGACATTTTAACGATGTTCATTCTTCCCAGCCATGGCATGTTTTTCCATTTGTTAACATCTTCGGCTATTTCTTTTCTTAGAGTTTCATAGTTCTCTATATAGAGATCTTTCACATCCTTTGTTAGATAGACTCCCAAATATTTCATCTTATTTGGCACTACTGTGAATGGAATAGAGTCTTTGAAGGTTTTTCAGCTTGACTATTGTTGTTGTATATAAAGGCTTCAGATTTATGAGTGTTGATTTTGTAACCTGAGACACTGCTGTATTACTTGATAACTTCTAAGAGTTTTGTAGTAGAATCTCTGGTGTTTTCCAGATATACAATCACATCATCTGCAAAGAGTGAAAGTTTGATCTCTTCTGACCCTATATAGATAGCTTGGATTGCCTTTTCTTCCATAATTGCAATGGCTAAGACTTCCATCACAATGTTGAAAAGCAGTGGAGACAATGGGCAAACTTGCCTGGTTCCTGATCTGATTAGAAATGATTTCAATTTAACTCCATTCAATATGATATTGGCTGTGGGTTTGCTATACATGGCCTCTATCAGATTAAGAAATGTTCCTTCTATACCAATTTTCTTAAGGGATGTTGGATACTGTCGAAAGCTTTTTCTGCATCAATTGAGAGAATCATACGGCCTTTGTTTTTTAATTTATTTACTTGATGAGTTATATTTATAGATTTCCATATATTGAACCAGCCTTGAGACCCTGGGCTGAAACCTCCTTAGTCATGGTGTATAATTTGTTTGATGTGTTGATGGTTTCTGTTTGTTAAGATCTTATTGAATATTTTCACATCAATATTCATTAGTGATATTGGTCTATAATTTTCTTCTCTTTTTGGGTCTTTTCCTGGTTTGGGGATCAAGGTGATGTGTGCTTCATAGAATGTGTTGGGTAGTATTCCTTCTTTCCTATATTTTGGAAAATGTTGAGTATTATAGGTACTAGTTCCTCTTTAAAGGTTTGGTAGAATTCTGATGTGAAGCCATCCGGTCCTTGGCTTTTCTTTTTAGGGAGATTTTGTATAGTTGATGCTATTTCAGAACTTGATATAGGCCTTTTCAGCATTTCCACTAGATTCTGGCTAATTCTTGGAAGGTAGTATGCTTCCAAGTTCTGGTCAATTTCCTTCAGATTTTCATATGTTCATATGAGAATAAAGTTTATGTAATATTCATTAAGGATTTTTTAAATTTGAAAGGAGTCTCTTATTTTGTCTTTACCATTTCTGATTGATGAAATAAAAGATTTTACTCTTTTTTTTTTCTGTTTAGGTTAGCCAAAGGTTTATATGTTTTATTGACCTTTTCAAAAACCAACTTTTTGAGTTATTGATCTGTTGTATAATCCTTTTGATTTCAATTTCATTTAATTCTGCTCTAATTTTGGTTATTTCTCTTCTTCTGCTGGGTTTGGGATTGGAATGTTCTTCCTTTTCCAGTTACTTGAGATATCCCATTAAGTTGTTAACTTCCTCTCTTTCTGTTCTCTTAAGAAAGGCTTGCATGCTACAAATTTCCCCTTTAGGACTGCCTTTGCGGTATCCCAGAGATTCTGATAATATGTGTCTTCATTGTCGTTTTGTTCCAAAAATTTGGTAATTTCCTTCCAAATGTCATCTATGACCCATCTATCATTCAGAATAAGGTTATTTAGCTTCCATGTTTTTATATGAGAGTGCAGATTCCTGTTGTTACTGAGTTCAACTTTTACTCCATGATATCCAGGAAGATGCAAGGAATAATTTCTATTCTTTTAAATTTGCTGAGGTTAGACTTGTGACCTAAGATGTGATCAATTTTGCAGTATGTTTCATGGGCTGATGAGAAGAATGTATATTCAGTTTTGTTAGGATGAAATGTTCTGTAGATGTCTATTATATCCAAATGTTGAATGGTTAAGTTTAAGTCTAATATTTCTTTGCTTAGCTTCTCATTGGAGGATCTATCCAACACTGCCAAAGGAGTGTTAAAATCTCCAACTATTATGGAGCTGGAGGAAATCACATTGCTTATGTCTGTTAGAGTGTCTCTTATAAATTGAGGTGCATTCTAGTTGGGTGCATGAATGTTAATAATTGAAATCTCATCATGTTGAGTGTTACCTATAACAAATATGAAGTGAGCATCCTTATCTTTCCTTACTTTGGTTTGTTTAAATCCTATTGTATCTCCAAATACAATTGCAACACTTGCTTTTTTCTGATTTCCATTTACCTGAAATATAGATGACTATCCTTTTACCCTGAGTCTACATTTATCTTTTAAGGTAAGATGAGATTCTTGTACACAGCAGATATCTGGCCTGAGTTTTCATATACAATCAAGCAATATGTTCCTCTTTAGATGACAATAAGCCATTCACATTAATTGAGAATATTGATAAGCCTGGTAGAATTTTGGGTATCGAGTTTTTCAAAAGTCCAGTGGACATTTTTGATCCTTTTGCCAGTGTGGAAGTTGGAATTTGATCAAAAGTTTCTGAGTGAGTTTACTTTTGTGGTGGAGGATTACAATGGTCATTATGGAGGATAGGTCTGAGAATATCCTGGAGAGCTGGTTTAGTTATGGCCAATTTCTTCAACATGTGAATGTCATTAAAGTATTTAATTTCTCCATCATAAATGAAACTCAGTTTAGCTGGATACAGGATCCTGGATTGAAGTTATTTTGTTTTAGGAGATTAAAAATTAATGACCACCCTCTTCTAGCTTGAAAGTTTTCAGCAGAGAGATCTGTAGTCATTCTAACATTCTTCCCCTTGTAGGTTATGGTTTTCTTATGTCTGTTTGCTTTCAGAATTTTCTCCTTCATATTAACTTTAGTGAAGTTAATTATGATGTGTCTGGGGGATGTCTTATTTGGGTTGAGTCGCACTGAGGTTCTGAAACTGCTATCTGAATTTCAGAATCTCTTGGCATATCTGGAAACTTCTCCTCCATAATCTCATGAAGAAGAGCCTCTGTTCCTTTGTGAAGCAAGTTCGTCACCTTCAGGTATTCCTAAAGGTGAATATTAGTTTTCTTCAAATTATCCCAGAGCTTTCTGAGAGAATGATCCATTTTTGCTCTCCATTTCTCTTCCAAGTTTGGGAGCATTCAAAAGCTTTGTCTTCAATGTCAGAAAACCTTTCTTCTGCTTGCTCCATTCTGTTACCAAGGGATTCTACTGTATTTCTCAGATCTTTGAGGGCTGCAAATTCATGTCTCAAGGTGTCAAAATCTTCAGTGATTTTGTATTTAAATTCCTTGAACTTTTGAGACAACTTTTGAAATGCTCCTTGAATTTGAAATTACAACTTTACCTACATTCTACTAATGTTATTTGAAATCCAAATTCTGAATTTGATTTCAGACATCTCGCCTATTTGTTTATGAATGGGATCTTCAGTTGTGTCTGCCATATTGTTCCTTGGGAGAGTTGATCTACTCTGGTTATTCATGTCACCGGAATTTTACTGCTGATTCTGCCCCATGATTACTTTACACCATTTGTCTAGAAGAGCAGATAAGGTGAAAGTGGGTTGGGGGGCTCCTGGGGTAGTGATTAACCAGCCTTTTCCCCAAGAGCTGGGACTGGTGTCTGTACCTTTTCCCTCAGAGCTTTGCAAAGGACCTGTACAGTGCTACAGCCTGAGACACTTGGGACTTACTTGGTGTGGTGGGGCTAAGAGGCTCTGTCTTGTTTTCAGCTGGTCTCTGTCTTACCCTAGTGAATCAGTTACTCTGGGTTGAAGTCTCAGCTGTGGAGAAATATCAGCAATTAAGTCACCCTGCCCTCCAAGGGCAACAACTGGAAAAGGAAAATCAAAGTTTCCCACAACCATAAACCCAGGGTAACACTTCGGATAGTCCTCGGGTAATTGATCCATTCCAAGAGATCCAAATCAATTGTCCCAGTCAGCACCAGGTCTCAAGTGAGAGAGTTCAAAAGGTCTCTGGCAACTAGATAGCAGAGGTCTGCTGGCAGCTCAAGTATGACTCATTCGGGTGCTCCATGAGTCAGAAGGACCCCCTCCCCAGCAAATGAATTAATCTGCAAAGGTTGATGCCTTCTTCCCCACCTTGCACCTCTGTCATACCCAGTCACTGGTAACCCCTCAGGGCTGTGAACCAGTTCTCTCCAATGAGCAGATGTTCCAGGAATCTGTACCTGCCTGAGTCACAGGCCAATCTAAGTCTCCTAGGCCAGGCCTCCACACTCTGCCACCATCCAGCATGGGGAGCTGAGGCCTGACAACCTCGGTGGTTAATGGAAGCTGGGGAAGTTCACTCTGTTCCAGCCCTGCCCCTGATTGATGTTGCTGACACTTTTATTTTTACAGAATTTGTCATTTTGTCCTGGGTATATTCCCCTGCATACCAGGCACTGTATGAGTTCTCAGAAACTGTGACTCAGCCCTGGTCTGGGCCACTGCCTGGAGCTGTTGTGTCTGTCTCAGCTGCAGTCTGTGTTGGGGCAGGTGCTGTTAGAGCTCACACTAACCTCTGAGTTCCAGCCTCTGCCTGCCTACCTTTGTCTCAGCTATCATCCCCTGAAGGCTGGGTAATTCTTAGGCTCACTAAAGCATTCCTGGCTCAGCCCCACCCTGGGAGTATGCCATTTCTGCTTGCGCATCTTCTATTTACCCTCCCCGCCATGCCTCATCCAGGCAGGTACCAACTCGGGCATACCCATTACTCACGGGGCTTGCGTTACCATCCCAGATCTGTTCTGTCAGTGTCTGCCACTGGAAAAGATGTCTGGCTTTCTTTGGTTGCCCAGAGAGACAGGGAGTGTCTCTCCCAAATATCCCCAGTGGTGTGAGCCCTATTGTTCCTGCTGCTACCACTGCTGCTCTGTGCTGCGGGGCACCACCTCTCCCTCTCCCACATGGTTCCTTTAGTCCACTGTCTTCTCCTTAGAAGAGAAGGAATGCTACAGAATCAGCACAGACCTGTAACAGCCCACACCGTGGCCACACCTCTCGGAAAATGCCCAAGAATCTGAACTCCATGGGGGGACAGGCTTCCAGACCTCGGGGTGAGAGTGGAGAGGAGTGCTGGGAGTTCAGAATTGCAGGTAGAGAATATATACAGTTTTATACAATTCTATGCCTGGCAGGAGAGTGCCATGGTACCCTCGTAGGGGAAGGAGGTCTGGTTTTTAGAGGATCTCTCACATGGGATAAAACAGGAGGATATTTGAACCCTGCTGGGGGTTGATTCTTCCTCCACTGTTCTGATCAGAGAAAGCCCTCAAAGAGGGCTCAGAGCATTTTGACCATACTGTTAGATGATGATTATATGCAATATCCAGAAAATCATTCTCTAATCATAATACTTGAAGGCTGGGGGCAGTAGTTTATGCCTGTAATCCCAGAACTTCGGAAGGCTGAGGTGAGTGAATTGTTTGAGTTCAGGAGTTCAAGACCAGCCTGAATAAGAGCAAGATCCCATCTCCACTAAAAATCGAAAAAACTAGCTGGGACTTGTGGCAGGCACCTGTAGTCCCAGCTACTGGTGAGCTGAAGCAAGAAGATCACTTGAGTCTAGGAGATTGAGGTTGTTGTGAGCTATGACACCATGCACTCTACCAAGGGTAAAACAGTGAGAGACTGTCTCAAAAAAAATCATAGCACTTGACACATTACACGGCATGTATCTGCTTGATTAGCACATTGTAGAAATTCAGTAAGTGGTTATTGAATGAATAAAAGAAGCCTATATTCATGAAAGTTTGTCATAAATCCATAGCATTTAAAAGAATTAAAGATTTAAAAATGTACTATGCACTTGAAAGTGTATTTCAGTATTTTTACCTGTTATCAAGTTCTATTTACCTTCATCTAAGACTATTGTTAATGTGTTATCCCTGTGTGTGAATATGAAGAATCAAAGCCATTTAGAATCTCTCTGGATCACAAGATTTAGGACTTTAGAACTGGACAATCTAGGCTTGACACTACTAGTGACAACTATAGGTCTTGTCTTTATTTTCCTGGGTACCCTCTCACCATAAGGGTGATTTATTTGAAACAAGACTCCTCTTTTTAGCTGCTTCAATTTGGTGCAACATGAAACTGAAACTAAAAGTAATGTCACCTTATTAATACATTCCAACTCTGCTCATTGTTTTGTTTGTATTTTAAAACTATAATAGAGGAACAGGTAAAGAGCAGCCTTCTCTTTTATTTATTATTAAATTGCCACTGACATGAATGATACCTTTGAAAATGCTACGGCATAAACTAGAGTTTTAGCCTCACTTGAAAGACAGAAGGAATTCATGCATCTGAAGAAAATAAAAACTTAGATATTTTAATATATCAACTGAATTTGTAAATGGAGCAGTTTTTACTGTTCATTATCAGTCAATAGGAACAACAGCAGATTCTGGAAGTGAATTCTACAGAGTGGTATGACAATTACTGTTATATATCTCAGCAATCTTCTAATAAATAATATGAGTCTTGTTTGCATTTATCAGAGTGATCCTTAAGCAAATACCCATGTGAGAAAGAAAGCTTGCATATTTATAAGAGTACATTTACATATAACTACACATAAAATATTCTGTTCCTTTGTAAAATACTTCTTTATAATTTCCATTAAAATCATCATGTAATTATACCAGAGATACAAACCTAACAAAAATTATGCCAAGCATTATTAGAGAGAGTGCTTTTCAATTGCAAGGGCATCTGTTCTGTGAGAATTTTCTGGTTTCAATTTCTGTTACATTAAAAAAAAAAATGAGATGAAATAAGGACTTTGTCCCTTACAAAGGCCTACATTCAAAGGTCACCCACCAAAATTATTTGTATGCTGAAATGAAAATATTATAATAAATGATTAACTTGTATATATATATTATAAAAACAATAAACAAACTATGCAGAAAATGGGGTATCTATTTTAGCCTAGGGGGGTAAAAACCTTTATCAGAAACACATAGTATCATTTATGTCTCAACAAATACTCAGTCTTTCACTCAGCCTTACCAAGTGCCTCCTGTTTCGGGTTGCAGACTAGGCACTGGGCATGTGGAGAGGAAGGCCTGAATGCTGAAGGCTTCACTCCATGTAAATCACATAGACAAAAACAAAAAAGTAAATCAATAATTGTTTCATGATATAGGGAACTGAGCCCAGTGACTTAGTCAATGGTAGACTGAACCTTAAAAGACTAGTTAGAAAGATCAAGAAAATAATGGAGAAGTGTATTTTAAGCAGAGGGGAAAATATGCTAGTTAAATGTCTACAGAAAATAGAACGTTATCAGAGAATTAGAGACAGTTGAGTATGTGTGGAGCTTTAAGTGCATATGAAAATATATGAGGAGTAAAGAAGGAAAAGCAGAGCCACGTGCCATTTCAAGGAGCTTGGCTTTTGTTTTGAAGGATCTGGGAGCAATGCTAACATACTTTAATTGCATGAGTATCATATTAAAATTTATATTTTAGAAAAATCATTCTGCAGCATTGTGGTTCTCAAAGTGCGGTTCCTGGACCATTAATGTTAGCATTACTGGAAACTTGTTAGAAAGTGAATTCTCAGCTGCTACCACAGACTTAACGTGTTTGAGTCAGATTTGCACATGATTCTGATGCACACTGCAGTCTGAAAACCACTGGGGCAGAGAATGGAGTGGTGGGAGTGATTTCAATAGAAATGTTTTCAGCTATCAGAAATTGATCTGATCAATAGTATCTTAAACAAGAAAGGAGTTTACTGATATTTAATGACATAAATTCCTAGAAAAAGCAGTTCAGGGATGGTACAGGTGGCCGTCCAAGGCCAAAAAGAACAATGTTTCCTCCTACCTTTATATTGCATTTTTATTAGGATGGGACTTTTGTGAATAAAATAATGACTGTTCCAGCCACTATGACAGCCATGTTCACAGAAAGGAAACTGGAAAAAGTTTTGCCTTATTTTTTTATGACAGAGTGAAACAAAAGTGGAAGATTCTTAAGACACTTAAGCCTACATCTGATTGGTCAGAATCTCACCAAGTGCATCTCCAGTTACGAAATTGCAAAAACAATAAAGGGAAAGTGGCTATTCAGTTGGCAAACTCTCCAAAAAGTTCTTTATTGGGTACACATTTTTCCAAACTAAATATCTCTATGAAATGTGTGCGTATATATGCCATAGACTTACCATGTTTTAGAAAGCTTTGAACATGATTTAAATATATACACACACACATACATATATATATGTGTGTGAAGTGTGTGTGTGTGTGTGTGTAGCTTTGAACATGATTTAAATATATATATATACACATATATATATGTGTGTGTGGGATATATATATGTATATCAAAAATTGCCTTTTGTAAAAAGGGGGAAAGAAAACTTGAATAGTGAAGACTAGTTTTCTTGCCATTTGCTCAGTAATTCTTAAATATTAGCCCCTTATTAATAATAGGATTCCCCTATCAGATCCCTGTGAAGGGATTTTAGAGATCTCCTAAATATGTTTATGATAATTCACAAAAATAGTCTAGACTGTGTAGGTTAATTCTCATAAACTTGAGATGACAACCTACAGTTATCTTTGCATTCCAGCAACTATCTCTGGGGTGATTCATGGAAAACCACCTAATGTGGACATTCTCTTTTTGTATCACTTTGGGTCTCCCTGAAACCCAGCAATTCTCTCGAATCAAGGCTGGATGTCCTACTTTTGTACTGAGGTGGACAAACATATGCAATAATGAACACATGTTTGAATAAATAATTTTCTTAACTTGCTTTCCTTAGCCTTTTGCATGACCTGAGGTATTGGTTTCAAGCAAGAAACAAGTACAGTTATCTTCCTCTATTAGCTAGCAAAGCTGTTGTGATAAAAATGAAAATCATTCACTCTTAGAATTTGGCATTTGTAAATTGCTAAGTAATTTGCATATCGGGAGAAAGCAAGAATTCCAACTCTTTTTGTTTTCTATATTTCCTGCATAACATGAACATTAAGAATTGAAGTTACTTAATAGTAGTTGAGAAATGCCAGGAATAAAACCCCCAAGTCCCACGGGCTCATCCTGAATTTCACCACTGGCTATGACGATGAGTGGTCCTGACTTAGTGATTAGGAACGGAGGAGATAGGCGACTGTGAATAAACACTATTTCTTCACGAGAATAAGCAGCGTTATTCACCCAGTCTCTACTGAGTAAATTCAAATACCTTGAGAAATATGTTGTCCTGGATAAAATTCAAAAGCATCTGGGAGACTAAAACCTTGCATGTTGTAATTACAAACACACAATGACAGGAGGGACGAACATAAACAACAGCACTAACCATTGCTCTTTAATTGAAATTAAAGACAATTTCAAAACTTCCTATCACTGAGCAAAAGGCAAGAGGACCGACTTCAATTTCAAAATCATTATCAATAGTGTATAACACATTGTCAAACAAACGCACTCCTCTTGCTGTGCAGTCTGCTCCTACTGGCATTTGGCAGTCTGAGCACACAGTCGTGCAGTCTAATGCTCATATTTTCCAAACATAACAAAAGGAGAACAAAGTCTGCAGATTATTAGAAAATATTAGCAAGCACGAATATCTGTGCATCCGTTTAAATTGACCTGGACAAGGAACGAACTCTAAGCTTACCTTTTTCCTTCATCATAATTTTTATAATTATATGGGTATTTAATAAGGTATCTTTGACTAGATGTTATGAATTATGAATAGAGATTTTTTAAAGAACACTTTTAGAGGCATCCTTCATTTTAGTATGCTTCACTTTATTGTGCTTTACGGATACTGTGTTTTCTAAAAATTTAAGGTTTGTGTCAACCTTGTATTGAGCAAGTCTGTTGGCACCAATTTTTAGATAACATGTGCTCACTTCATGTATTTGTGTCATATTTTGATCTATTCTTGCAATTTTTCAAAATGTATTATTATTAGTATTCTTGTATCTGTTATGGTTATGGGCATCAATGATCTTACTATTTTTAGAGCATCATAAACTTCATCAGTAAATGTGGTCTATGTTTTGATTGGTCCACTGACCTTTATTCCTCGATTCTATCTCTTTCCTTGTGCTTCCTTATTCCTTGAAACACAATATTTAAATTAGGACAACTGATAACCTTACAATGGCTCTAGTGTTAAAGTGAAGTAAAGAGTCACACGATTTTCACTTTAAATCAACAGCTAGAAATGATTAAGCTTAGTAAGGAAGATATGTCAAAAGCTGAGACAGACCACAAGTCAGGCCTCTTGCCCAAAGTTAGCTGAGTTGTGAATGCAAAGGAAAAATTCTTGTGAGAAATTGAAGTTTTATACCAGTGAATACACAAATGATAAAAAAAAAAAAAAAAAAAAAAGCATCTTTATTGCTGATGTGTAGAGTTTTGGTGGTCTGAATAAAGGATCACATCAACCACAGTGTTCCCTTAAGGCAAAGCCTAATCCAGAGTAAGGCCCTGTCTCTCTTCAATTCTATCAGGGCTGAGAGAGCTGAAGAAGCTGTAGAAATAAAGATGGAAGCCGGCAGTGGTTGAGTCATAAAGTTTGAGGAATGACGCTATTTCATACATAAAAATATAAAGTGAATTAGCAAGTGCTGATGTAGAGGCCATGGCAAGTTATCCAAAAGCTCAAGCCAAGATCATTGATGAAGGAGGGTTACACTAAACAACAGATTTTCAGCCTTATGTTGGAAGAAGATGCCATCTAGGACTTGTGTAGTTAAAGAGTACAGGTCAACACCGGGCTTCAACTCTTCAAAGGAGAGATCAACTCTCTTGTTGGGAGAAAACACAGCTGGTGACTTTAAGTTGAAGCTTATTTACCATTCTGAAAATTCTAGAACCCTTAAGAATTATACTAAATCTACTCTGCATGTGCTCAATAAAAGGATCAACAAAGCCTGGGGGACCCTACATCTGTAGACAACATAGTTTACTAAATATTTTAAGCTCACTGTTAAGACCTACTGTTCAGAAAAAAAGTCTTTTTTTTTTTTTTCAAAAATATAACTACTCATTGACAATGGACCTGGAGCTCTTATGGAAACACACAAATAGATGAATGCTGTTTTCATGCCTACTAACACACCATCTGCTTCTGCAGCCTGGGGGCCAAGTATTAACTTTGACTTTTAAGTATTATTATTTAAAAAATACATTTTGTAAGGCTATAGCTTCTATAGGGAGTGATGACTCATGTATAACTTTGGGAAAAGTCAATTGAAAACTTCCTGGGGAATATCTATCACTCGAGATGCCAGTAACATTTGTGATTTGTGGGAAAAGGTCAAAATATCAACATGAACAGGAGTTTGGAAGAAGTTGATTTTGACCCTCATAGTTGGCTTTGAGGGATTTGAAACTTCAGGGGAGGAAGTGACTGAATATGTGGTGGAAACAGCAAAACAACCAAAATTAGAAGTAGAGCCTAAAGAGAGGACTGAATTGCTTCAATCTCATAATAAAATTTGAACTAAAATGAAGAGTTGTTTCTTAGGGAATAAAATGAGGAGTGGCTTCTTAGGGAAGAACAAAGAAAGTGTTTTCATGGTATGGCATCTACCCCTCAGGAAGCATCTCTGAGATGAGTTCCCTCAGATGTCCAAATTCTTAGTTCAGAATGCTTAGTTCATGGTGAACCTATGAACAATGTTGAAATGACAATGGAGAATTTGGAATATTATATTTTGTAAATTTAATTGATGAATGTAGCAGCAGGGTTTGAGACAACTGACTAACTTTGAAAGAAGTCCTGTTGTAGGTGAAATGCTATCTAACACTGTCTCACACTACAGAGAAATCTTTCATGATGTAAAGAGTCAGGGGATGCAGCAAACTTCACTGTCACCTTATTTTCCAAAATTGCCACAGTGGCCCAACCTTAGCAGCTGCTACTTTGGTCAGTCAGTAACCAATGACATTGAGGGAAGACATTCCACCAGCAAAGAGATTCCAACTTGCTGAAGGCACAGATAATTTTTAGTATTTTACTGGCAATAAGTATTTTTAAATTAAGGTGTATACATTTTCTTTATCACACATTGAAAACACTACACTACAGAGTAAACATACATTTTACATTGAGGAACCAAAATATTAGTGACTTGTTTTATTGTAATATTTGTTTCATGGCAGTGGCTTGGAACTGATTTCATAATATTCCCAAGGTACGCCTGTACAAGCTAATAAATTCATGAAGGAAACAAAAGGCAAAAGGAGAAAGAAGAAAATATTTTGCACTTCACCTAATCAAATTTGAACATTCTATGTATTACAAAGCATATAAATTTGCTAATATTTGACCAGTTTTAGTATTCCCAATGGTGTAATTTTTTGTTTTTTGTTTTTTTTTTTTTTGCTCCATCTGCTACTGGTTGCATTCATATATACTAGTTTGCTAAAAGAAATATATATTATTTTCTCTGGCTTTGTGGTTGAGGAAACTGAACTTGATCAAAATCACAGAATTTGTACACAGAGATGCCTGATTTAAATTATGGACTATTTCATCTAAAGTGTACCCTCCCTTGTTTTTATTCTAGCAAACTGCTCCCAAAGGTTCTACACCTCTTCCTAACAATTCTCAGAAACAAAATGATGCGCTCTTTGCCTTTTCCATGAGCACGCTCATGGCTTTTATTCTTAAGGAGATAAAAATGAGACTCTCAAGCATGGTCAGATACCAGTTAATATGCCACGTTTTCTCTGACAAGTTAGAAATGGTAATAGATTTTCTCTCAGCTCAGGTGAGGATAAAAAGGAGAAAAAAAGGCATTTAAACATTAGACAGGAGGCATCTCTGAGATGAGTTCCCTCAGATGTCCAAATTCTTAGTTCAGAAGAAAGAAAACCCTTTAAAAGAAGAAGAAAAGCTGAAATGTCTCTCTATGCATACTACTTTGCATGCACTTAAATTCAGAGTTACTATATGTTAGTAAGCACTATTTTAAGCAGAAGATTACACCCCCTGGTATGACGAAATATGGGAGCAATGAAAATAAAACCCCAAACTCCCTCAAGCATTATTTGCCAGTGTTGCTTATCTGCTCATGAATAATAGGATAAAGCAGTTTTAAAAACCTGTGCGGTGTCGATCTGGGAACTGAAAAGACATATGGGTTTCCCCGGGCTAGGCCACACTTCACAGCGATAAGTAAAGTCCTTTTCCGTGTGGTGTGTGGTTGAAGTGATTCAATCTTGACATTAAACCAATTGACAAAAAAGTTTCATTTGGCTCCGGCACCACCCTTGTTGCTATTATTTAACTTTTGCGTGGTGCTATGTTGTTCTTCCATAATTCTCCATGAACTCCTTATATAGTCATGGGAATTCGTTTTCTTTTCTTCATGTACAGATTAACATTTAAGTGGTTTCCTTAAATTACAAAAAAACAGTACTTTATCAAATCGGAATTCAAATTTAGCATTTTTAGGAATCTGGCCATTTGTTCAGTTTCTTATTTTAATAACAAACTAAAATAACTAGTCCATTCAACTTTACTCTTCTGAAATCCTTAACTCTTAAAGGGTATGCATCTGTTTTGCTAAGTATGCCGTACTTCCTCGTCACTCCAAGGCTTTATTTTAATGCTTTATAATTTATACATAAGGGAAAGAAGAAGAGAGCAGAATATCCCAAATATTAGTCCAACTTCTGGTTGCAGGATAGCTGTTTCAGGACGGCACTTTCAAAGCTTGCACCCTGTGCTCCCAGAGTCACATGGTCTCTGACAAGCTGATATTGCATCTCATCCATGTAAAAAAGAGCAAAAACCTTTTCTCACTCTCAGTATTTTCTCAACATATTTATATGAAAGCTCTGTGAACCTTCGCATCTGATTATTTCATTCATTTTTGCCATACATGATTGTATTTCAATATTTCTATTTGGTTAAGGAGAATGTTCTGTCCTTCAGTAGTAATTTCAAAGGCTAATTAGGTTATAACCATAGTGGCCTTGTATAGGTTCCACGTATTGGTTTCTATTTTGGTTTAAAAAATAAGATTAACAATATAGACTGGACATTTAAGTTCCGGTTCTGAGGCTGGTATGTAACACTTGCTTCATAGGTGAAGGCAGAGTGTGAAGAAATCTCTAGAGAGCAAGTCATATGCACTCTCCAAAATCTGTATCGTGTCTACTTCCAGAGGAAGAGCATCAAAGACACTAAAGGATTTTGTCAGACACAGAGAGCCAAATCTCTACCTCAACAAAAAGGCTTTGAACGCTTGTCATAATTCCGACCATAAGCTAATCAACTCATATTAAAAAACCTCAACAATACCATAAATCTACCCAACAAACAGACTCCTTGCAAAAAACTCTTCTTAACCAAGCAGTGTGCAATACCATATGATGTGAATATCAGAACAATTTGTACTTGGAAATGATACATATAGTTTAGGGAACATATCCCTGAAAGCAAATTGTGGGTAGCTATTTTGGGGAGCAACACTAAAAGAGTAAACTCTACAGATGACATAACCTAGCAACCTTTCTATTTCAGTGGTAGATTATATGTGTCTTACTAGAGTTTCCACATTTTCTAAATTACCAGTAGATGTTATTAAGAAAAAAATGTCTTCAGTATGCCATCCTGGGTGTACAGAAGGATTTGTAGCTTATTTGTTAGCATTAAAAAACAGTTTTTATTATATTTCTCTTTCCAAAATAATGTGAAGGAAGTATTCAAAATATTCAAGAAGCTATGTAGAAATTAGTAAGCAAAATGACAATTCAACAACATATTTTATTATGGATTTGAAACTAAACTGAATTTCATAGTTTGTAAAATCTTCCTTAAGTGGGCATATTTGTTTAATTATGCCTTTAAAAATTAAAAATTGTAGTCCTACCAATGCAGGGAGAAAAATGCACAAACATAATTCAAATATACTTCTTGGCCTCTTCCCTGATAGGAAAAATATTTGAAACTCAGTAGTTGTAATGATTTATGGTTAATAATCTTTGACCTTAAGACATGACATTATTTTTACTACTGAAGAGAAAATCACAGATGTAGAATTTATCAATTTACTATAACTATCTGATTCACATTCTGATTTTGAAAATGAAACATTATATTACGGTGTCAAAATGAAAGAAAATAAAAAGGCAGCTTTAAGAGCATTTGGATAACTTAACTCTAAGACGCTACAGTCAAAGCTGCTAAGATTTTGTAATTCTTTTTAAGTTGGTAGATTTTCTCTTTGCACTTTACTATCTTTCCTAGTTTCACATAAGTACATAAGTGAGAAAAAGAACTATCCATTACAGAGCCTCTCAAAAAATCATGTTTTGTTCATCTGCCAGACTTTTTCAGCAAATGTGTCTATGATGAATTTCACTCTCCCCATTCCTCTCTTTTATTCCATCTCCATTTGAGAAAATACAGTTGCAGGATTGGATTTAGAGAAATTTTTGGGGGGTGGGGGAGAAGATGCACTGAGCAGCTACATGAAACTTCCTTATTGCTACTTAAACTGTGTAGGAAGAGGAAAGTTCAGGAGAAGACATTAATTTTAAAAAATATTAAATTCCTTTTTATTCTTTTTTCCCCCCTCATTCTTTGTAATAAATGGTTAACTTTCCCAGTTCCTTTTGTAGAACTTTTGTGTGTGTGTGAATTTTAATATTTGTGATATTCTTCTTTGTAGCCCTAGGAAAATAATATTTTAAACTAGATTTGGTAGAGCTAGAAATTATTCTTTCAGACCACACCCCTAATTTTTCCATGCCTCCCATTCCATTCCCAGTAGATGTTATTATGAAAAAAAAATCTTCAGCATGACATCTTGGGTATACCAGAAGGACCTACTTTATCATTACCAAGGCCTTGTCTGTGAATCTCCTGTATTCCTTTCATTGAATAAAAGTCTTCTCTCTCTATATTTTTCTTTGCTGCAATAGCTTGAAATCATGTCTACTAATTCTTCTGATGCTATATTAATCCTTAAGCCTTGTATTAATTCTCTTACCAATACTTCCCATTCCCAGCTTTGCCTAGTCCAAATGTTTTCTTCCTTCTTCCACTTGGTTTCCTTATGGTCATCAAAGAAAACCATATCACTAAGAAAATTCAACATATTTCAATTACAATGTTACTAACATTTATGGTTTTTAAACTTATCCTTTCTACTTTATCTAAGTAGATAAAGTCATAATTTTCCAGTCCAAAATGTCACTGATCCAAGGTTAAGAGAACTGACATTAGGCTGATGGTCTCCAAAATATCATCTGAGATCCTGACAGGTGTTAAAGGATAACACATCAAAAAAAAATAGTACAATTTTATGTTTGCTTTATTTCATATTTCCAAACTCTTTTTGGAAGTAGATTTTGTAGGATCCAAGTATGAAAATATTCAAATTTTTTACCTGACATGTTTACCTAAACTCACAGAGGGACTGAAAAATCAAAACAGAGAAACTTGCAAACTACTATCTCAAATATGACACAGAAAGAACAATGAGTATCTACCAGCTGGAAACCTTAGGTTTAATACCCAGCGTGTCTTTCTTACTCGATTTCGAAACCCAGTATGTCACCCAAACATTCTTGTTGAATTTATTTCAAAAACATGTGCCTTGAATTGATCTCCCTACTTCATCTCTAATTAAATGTCTTAAATTATGGTTTTTGGGATTTTTTTCACTTGTAGTATTGCAACAGGTGCCTAACTGTTCTCCAGGCCTCTAGAATCATCTTTGCTTTCATCCTATCCCCACATTACTATCACTGTTCTTCTATAACCTACTCACTCAAATTGTTATAACTTTCTATTTTCTAAAACAGGAGTGTGTAACTTTGTTAACTGTGCCACCCTATTAGTAAAACAGGTTGAACAGGCACTGCAAATATATGCACAGACATAGATATATTTTTATAAGTTGCATACATGCATTACAAATACATACTTGGATCCTACAAAATCTACTTCCAAAAAGAGTTTGGAAATATGAAATAAGGAAAACATAAAGTTGTACTATTTCTTTTCTAAACATTGATGTGTTATCCTTTAACACCTATCAGGATCTCAGATGATATTTTGGAGACCATCAGCCTAATCCCGAGTCTCTTAACCTTGGATCAGTGAACATTTTGGACTGGAAAATTATTTTTATAGTTGGGGGAGGGTCCTGTCTTGCTTACCACAGGATGGTGAGCAGTATTCTGCCATTGGCCCCCATCCCTGAGTTATTTTTCTTCATACTTTGCCCAATGTCTCCTACGGACAAAATTGCCTCTGGTCAAGAACCACTGGTCTACAAAAAGGATAAAATAGAGAAGAAAAAGTCCTATTTTAAATTCATGTAGAGTCTCAACTGATCTATCCAGCTTTGTTTCACACTGCACACTACAGACATACAGCCTCCAGTGTACGTTTTTACACCTCTCGGTTTTGATTTGTTATTACCGCTATGCAGAATTCACTCTTACCCCTCTTTCCTCAAATAAGAAACAACTCAAGTAACACTTTTGTGCAGCAGAAAATGTTACTTCCGTTCCATTTTGGGTAAAATTTTTCTACTGATTTTACATAGGTATATATTATATCTCACAATCTTTATTCCTAACTAGTTGAAGAAAACTTTGAGGTTAACAGAGCACGCATGGCTGTGTGTATCTGACAGTGCCTCCTTTCAGCTGATCGCTCATGCTTTGGGTTGAGTGAACTCTGAACCACTTACACAATCCTTGCAAGTTATGGCCTCTCTCTCAATTACATAGAGTTGTATATTTTTTCTTAGCTATTCTTTCTATCTCTGTCTCTATCTTTCTATACCACACCTTCCCCCCTTAATTTTTCTGTGCTAATATACAACTTCGACAATTATTTCCTTATCTATGGACTAGTTTCTCTAGGTATCTAGATAAACACAACAAGATGTTCTAGCCCTAAATTATTTACTCAAGTTGAGTAAATAGTTGCCAACACTTTCTTTTGTGTGGTGTGATTCAACTTGTTTTTTGCAGGTGGCATCACAAGTACATGGCACTTGATCTCACATTCCCCTCCTATCAGACAGAATGACGTGAACTGGACAGGGCCAATGTCCTTCATGGGCAGGGATGGTAACTGGCTACAAGATATTTGGGGGGTACAATGCTATTGTATTGCTGCTTGTTAATGTCTTACATAGCTTTAACAGTTACCATAACTATGAAATAGCATGAAATTAGAGGATATACGGGAAAAGATTATGTGGATTAAGAAATAAAGCAGGATATGTAATGAAGTTCACAAAGTTATTTTCATTTCTTTAACAAACACCCATGAATTATCTTGTTGTCAGGAACTCTGCTAGCCAATATGTATGCAGTAGTCACAATCCTTGCACTGATGGATTGTTGTCAGGAACTCTGCTAGCCAATATGTATACAGTGGCACAATCCTTGCACAATCCTTTACAACACAGTGGTGGAATTATAAACCTTTAATAAGTTGTTACACAGACAGCTATTTAATTTTAATATGAATTCGGAAGGAGAAGTATGGGTTCTGACTTGTTTAGATTGATTCCTCTTTGTACAAATAGAAAAGATGTACATATATCTGATTGTCTATTCATATAGATAAATATATGCATGAATATATATATGGCTATATATCCATATATGAGTACATATGTATATGAATATGAATAACACAAATTAAATAGATGTTTACACATTAATACAACTATTAAGAAATAACTAAACTTAAGTATTAGCTATTTATGAGTTTGTTAATGAACTATTTTCTTAATTTTTATATCTCAGTAAGTCCTAATATCATGATATATGACTTGTAAAAATAATTATAAAATAAATATTTTATTTTTTTAATTTTTTAATTAAATCACAGTTATGTACATTAATGCAATCATGGGGTACAATGTGCTGGTTTTATATACTATTTGAAATATTTTCATCAAACTGGTTAACATAGCCTTCATGGCATTTTCTTAATTATTGTGTTAAGACATTTGTATTCTAGATTTAGTAAATTTCACATATACCCTTATAAGATGCACCGTAGGTGTAGTCCCACCAATTACCCTCTCTCCATCCATTCCCCCTCTCCCCTCCTTTCCCTATTCTCTTTCCCCATATTCTTGGGCTATAATTGGGTTATAGCTTTCATATGAAAGCTACAACATGGTTTTATAGTAGGGCTGAGTACATTGGATACTTTTTCTTCCATTCTTGAGATACTTTGCTAAGAAGACTATGCTCCTAAAATAAATATTTTAAATTAAATTCTTTTAACATACAATAAAATGCTTGAATAGAAAAGCACAAAGATTTCAGATAAAAATCTGATTGATTTTACAATATTTTAAGACTATGTTAATGGCGGAACACAATATAATGACAGTTACATAGATGAGAGGTAGAACTCTGTTACAGCTTCAAAGAAGAATAATCGGCCTCATGGGGCTAGATAGCGGGGTTGCAACCAGGGAAAGGGCAAGAGCAAGCTGGAGCGGGGGGGCAGCTTAAGTATGGCAAGGGGGGTGGAGTTGATTGGTTTCCTTAGGTTCTTTGTAGATTGGCTAATTTGGGCAATACCCTAGATTATGGAGCACAAGAGCTGTTCCTAATTATCTATACCCTGACTCCAGGGCAATTAGGGCAGGTGCCCTGGTGTACAGTTGGGGTGTCAAATTATTTAGCAGCTCAAGAAGGGGAACTGTACAGCCTCTAGCCAGAGCCTCAGACTGGGTCAAGACAATATTTCAAAACAAGTGAAAAAGTCACCAAACATTATCATAGAGAGGTAACATTGACTTAAGCTATAAATAAAAAATATTTTACTAACTTAAGGAAGGAAGATTAGGAAAATATGTGATTCTGATTAGGAAAAGAGGGAAATAGTATCACTGGTATGTAACATCAGAAATGGAAAGCTGAAAGAATAAAAAAAAAAATTTACTGCTTGTCAGTTTTACCTAGGATTAATTAAAATCAGGAGCTTCTCCACCCCCATCCCCCATAAGGGAATGAAATGTTCCTACATATCATAAAGTAAAATGTCTGAAGCCCTCAGACACATGGTGAGGATCCAGAGATGAAGAACCTCAGAAAGTAGCTGGAGACCTTTTCAGCCAGACCCTGAGCCGATGGGCCCTTTGGAGCAGCCTACATTGGAGGAGGAGACCGGCCTGGTGATTGATCCTTGTCTGGAGCGTGAAAGCAGCCAGAACTGAGGCCTCTGCCCCTGCACAGCTCCGGAAGGGCTGTATACCATCTGGACTCTGAGATGCCTGATAGCTCTCCTGCCGGAGTCCTGGGTCCCTCCTTCTGGGTAATGTCCTAGCATACTTTCCCCTTTCCACTCCCCTGTCCATACATTTAGACCTAAAACTAAATACATTTTTTTAAAACTACAGTAAAATTTTTGAAATAATATTTACACCTCAAGTTTATGACCTATTCTTCTAAAAGCAATTAGCATTAGTCACGAAAAAGAATAATCCTTAACATTTATTGACCATTTATTATACACCACATAATGTGACTATAACCCTTTTGCATGGGTTATAGCTTCATAACCATTCAAATAAAATGAATATTTGTATTGCTTGATTTTAAATGATAAGCCAATTAGGCTTCAAGAGATTAAATGATTTGCCCAAGGCTATCTAGTAAGAGATGGACTCTCCCTTCAAACCCAGATTTAACTGAACCCAAAGCCAATGTTCTTAAATATTATGCCCCAAATTTTAGATATGTAAATAACAGATGATGAATAGAATGGTAGATAATTAATAGAGCAACAGATATGTTTAGTCAATAGATTAATAGATACAGAGATAGAGCTGTTAAAGGAGGGAACTTACTATGCAATCTTACTATGTTCAGTTCCATCCAACTACTCAGTGGTATGTCTCGAGGGGAGTGGTAAGCAAATACCCGTCTCCCAGCTACTGCGAACATTCACAAAAAGAAAAAAGAAACACTTGTGATTTAAAATAAATTCCTAAAAATCATCTGCATGTGTTATATTTGGTTCATCAACAGGGAAAAAAATAGACACATGCATTGAAAATGAAATATCTATGCTAAATGTCTTTGATATCCTGCCAGATTTACCCACAGAAGGTCTCGACTATAAACAAACAGCTACTTACACATGTATGACCCTGGAAAGAAGACTGAGTGGGCACAAAATGGTGTCTGTTTTATCTTGGGTTTTTGCTTCATTTTGAGCTGTCAGATTTTCACCTCCTTTCAAGGAAAAGAAAAACAGGAACTGTGATTCTGCTTTTAGTATTGAAGGGTTGCATAACCATGCCCAAGTAGCTGAATTATACCTTTGCTAATGGAAAGAGTTGTTTTCAAGGGGGAAGTAACATTTGCAGCAGAAAGGGCAATGTGAAAACTACGATTTCAATGAACGTGGACACTGACTACACTTGGTTTTAATCACATCTCAGTCAGATCATAATATTTATTAACTATTCAGCACATCTCCTAAATCTCTTGGTGTTCAACTTTTGATTTCTTCTTTGCCTTGGGAGGGATTGTGTTTGCTTAGAAACCCTTTTTAAAAAGTTGAGTATTGGTTGATGAAGTGTTGCTAACGGAAAGCTAGTGTTTAATTTCTTTAAATGTAGACACTATGTCCTATACTTTAATATTTCCTCCTCACCAACCCAGAACCCATTAGTTGAGTATTAAGAATATAACAGACAGTCAATAACTATCTTTTGACTGATTATTCTCACAATGAATTTTTCTCCAATTAAGCTCTCGTGCCTTTAAATCTATTAACACAAACATGAACCTTCAGTACACTATTTGTCAATATTCTGCAATCCACTTCCAGTAGAAACATTTGTGTTTGCACTATTTTTGCATGAAAATTTGAAAAAGAAACAAGCTGCTTATGTCTAAAAAAATGTTCTTTAATGACTGTTTCATTTGAACATATTTTTATTCATCATTCAGAAATACTCTGTAAGTAGAATTTACTTTAATAAAATCGAACACTCAAAACGATGAAATATTCTAATTTCACATTTTTTGGTTGTTATTGTTTTTGTAAAGCAATATCAATATAGATTTTTTTCATAAGCATAATTTATTTTTATGGGTTTATTGAAGAAAAAGAGAAAAGGAAGACATTAGGACAGTCATTTTAACATGTATGGAAAAATTTATTGTATTTGATATGGATGCCGTATTTCATAATGAGCCTTATAATATTTGCGGAAAAAGTAACCATTTAAAAATTAATTTTAAATATTTTTCAGAGGAACCCTGAAGTCATATTCCTAAAATATTATTGGTTTTAATGCCTTATTTGCCACAGTGTGAAATATATTTTAAAAGCTAAGAAACTATGCATTCCAGTAAAGCCTATTTTCTAGTAAGTAGATAATTAACTTGAAGAAAATCCTAACATGGAGTATGAAGGGCTAAGAGAAGTAATGTTAACATTTGTGGCTTAATTTAGAGACTCAATGTCTTTGACTTAATACTGAAAATTCATTAAGGCTGATTGACAGTTATTTAGAGTTCAATAACTGCTATACTAGAATAGTTAAGAAAATGGAAGAGACCAATATTCTTAATTTCTATAACTATGAGATTTGTGGTTATCCGTATAAAAGAGCAGAGTTATTTAAAACTATCGAGCATTTTGATTTAATGGTTACAGATATGGACATTAAACATGGAACTAATCAGCAAATACGAAGTGTAGGTAAGCCCAGCGCGTGATCCTCAATCCTTGGTTTAACTTTCGCTAAACTCTTTACTACCTCAATTTTGCTTTTGTAAAATGGGAATAATAAAATGCCTCATGACTAAATAACAAGAGTATTTTAGGAATAAATAACATCATTTTATTTACTGATAGTATAACCACATTGCCCCTCACTAAAAGAAACATAAAAGACAATGGTTCCTAGTATCTCTGTTGGAAAGAATGACTTAAACTATTAAAAAATGAAACCAAAGTTTTGCACATTACAACGAAAACTTAGACATTTTTTTCCCAATAATACCCCATAATAGTTTTCCTTTGGGCCATATGGTAACACTTCAGAAATGAATTCTTTCTGGGAGTTCAGCAGGGCAATATATTACACCAAACGGAAAGGTCCATTGTATCTTTATAATTTGTATTATTATTTATCCGTATTAGCTACTAGAAAATAAGCACTTTAGGAATAATTTGCTTCTTATAGCCCCAAATCAGCTTAGTCAGTTTTGTGTAGTCAAATTTGAGGACTATAAAACTCACTACATTATGTCAGAGAAGATCCCAAGCGATTTACTCAATCTCCTGAATTTTTTTATAGGCCATGCTGAAATCCACTTCTATGTAGAAATGTAATTTTTTTGAGTTTAAGAAATTATTTTCATCAAAATATTTCAATGCAGTAGTCGTTTGATTTCTTTTCTGAATGTATTTATCTTCGTTCATTCTCTATGAGGTTTTCGTTCCTAGTCTTTAACTTAAACATTATTGTTGTTATTAAATTTTAAGCCTATTTAATTCTGCAAAGGCAAAAAGTGAAACCTAGTAAACACATGTAAACGTAAAAATTAAAAAAAAAATTAATAATTTTCTAAAAGGCTTCTAAGTTTTCTCCTAAGGATGCCTGCTCAAAAGTGACTCCAAAAGGGAACGTTTAGGGCAAATGCCAAATATCCTCTGATAATCTCCTATGGCAACTGAGCTGGCATGCGTACTGGCATACCTGGCCCACGCTTGAGTTTTTGCTTTTATTGATTTTTTTTTCCCTTAGCCCTTGTTGTATTATTATTTTGTTACACGTGTAAACTATTTTTCAACTCATTTGTGAAAGAAGGCTGAGCATAAACAAACAAGACCCAGTGATATTACACATGGAAATATTTAGAATCCTTACTAGAAAAGGTGCAATGTAAAGTTCAAGATAACATTACAGGCAGGATACATTATAAACGGGAAGCATTCAAAGCCATCTTTTTAAATAGTATATTGGAATTTAGGCTATTTTTTCTGTGAATACAGTACTATATAATTTTTTAATGTAAACAGTTGCCAGTTATCACACAACCTATTTAATCCATGATATAATTTAAATAAACTTCATTTGCTCTTGTGAACACATGTAAACTAAAGAGCCAATCCTTCAAGATGGAGGATCTCACGTGGCTAATTTGGCCTTAATTAACCACTTGCAGACTACACTCCAATAAAACCTAATTCAGTCTAATGTTGATACTTTCACAACTCTCCTGAACCAACCAATCAGAGATAGCCTGTATCAACCAATCAGAACTCAGCTATATTGACCAATTAGAATTCAGCTCCATCATCGACTCAGAACTAAGTAAATCTCAGTCCTTCCATTAGTAGCCTGGAAAGGTAACTCTTGCTTATAAAATCATAACCTTCTGTGTTCTCTAGATTGCACTTTCCTTTCACATCAAGGCTGTTATCTTCCTAGTTAACAAACTGTTGGTTGGAATAAAGTCTCTTTTCTCAAAATTCCTTTTCATAGAACTTCTGTTCATACTCTGAAAAATAAACACCAGTGCTATAATAAATTTGGTTATTAAGTGAACAAAATTGAAAATGGGTCCTTTTTACTAAGAAGAATGTGAAAACATCACAAGACGCAGAAGCAAGAATCCAATGTACTCAATTCCAATATGATGGCAGTAGATGAGCTAATACAAGGGGGGGAGGGTATTGGAGTAAGCAAGTAGGAGAGGGGAGAAGGTAGGGGAATGGGGACTCATTGGTATATGGTACACCTCTTGGGGGCAGGACACTTATAAGAGGGACTTTATTTAACAAATGCAATCTGTGTAACCTAATTCTTTGTACCCTCAATAAACCCCAAACAATAATAAATAAATAAATAAATAAATAAATAACATGGATCCTTTTTTAATGTATAGTTTTTCTGTTTTGGTCAGGCACTGTACCTTAATACCTCTTTACTGAGTAGCCAGTGTGAGTGTACAGTGCTTAAGAAAAGTTTCCAGGGTTATTGAAAGGAAAATAAGTAACAAGTAGGTAAACAAAGTCACTAGAGGCACTGTAAAAGAGTCTTCCAAGGTGGCAGAAGACAATGGCACTGATTCTCTGGTGCATCTTACAATGAAAAGACTTCAGGTGTATATCTTTGACGTTGGAAACCTTTATAAGATTAGATTATATTTGTTTTGGGAAGAAGTAGAGGAGGAGGAGGAGAAGGAGAGAAGGCTGAGAGAAAGGAAAAAGGGGAGTGTGTAAGACCTGGAGCAGGGAGAGGAAATACTAAACAGATTCAGTTCACAATGGGGTCACAACCCTAGTCCATGGTAGGTTAAAAATACCCTAAGTAAGAAGTGTATTTTCTATTTATAATATTTCCAATTTCCAGTGGGTTTAGCATAACCACATCATAAGCCCAGGAGCATGCTGAATGAATTTGTATCAAAAAGTTGAAAAATCATGAGTTGGATTTCTATATTTGTAAGTATATATATGTTTGCATGATAATAAAGACTTCATAAATTGCATAAACTTAATTTTGAAGAAAATCGTAAAGAATAAGGAGAGCAGTCTACATTGCTGGTGGGAATGCAAACTAATACATCCCTTTTGGAAAGACGTTTGGAGAACACTCAGATCTAAAAATAGACTTGCCATTTGACCCTATAATTCCCTTACTTGGTATATACCCAGATGACCAAAAATCACATTACAACAAAGACATCTGTACCAGATTGTTTATTGTAGCCCAATTCATAATTGCTAAGTCATGGAAGAAGCCCAAGTGCCCATTGATCCACAAATGGATCAACAATTGTGGTACATGTACACCATGGAATATTATGCAGCCTTAAAGAAAGATGGTGACTTTACCTCTTTCATATTTACATGGATGGAGCTGGAACATATTCTTCTTAGCAAAGTATCTCAAGAATGGAAAAAAAAGTATCCAATGTATACAGCCCTAATATGAAGCAAATTTATACCTTTCATGTGAAGGCTACAACCCAATTATTGCACAAGAAGACGGGGAAAGGGGAGAGGGAGGGAAGGGAAGGGAGATGGTGGAGAGAGAGAGGATAAAGGGTGAGATCACACTTGAGGTGCATTTTCGAAGGGTCAGGAGAAAACTACTAAATGCAGAACACAAATGTTTTCACACAGTAAATGAGAAAATCTCATGAATGTTATGTCGAACAGGTGGATGAAAAT
>CAUYRH010019419.1:0-16581 GCA_963574655.1 Perodicticus potto
CCTGTAGTCCCAGCTACTTGGGAGGCAGAGACAAGAGACTCGCTGGAGCCCAGGAATTGGAGGTTGCTGTGAGCTGTGATGCCACGGCACTCTATCCAGGGTGACAGCTTGAGGCTCTGTCTCAAAAAAAAAAAAAAAGAAAGAAAGAAATTGAGACACACAAATGTTAAGCAACTCATGTACAGTTCAAGGTCAGAACAGAAATTCGAACCTATATGTGACTTAACAGTAGAAGGAGCTTTAGGATTTAACCACTTCCATAACCAATGCAGGACAAAGGCAGCAAGCGGATGCCCCAATCAGATAACAGCCCACTGTTGTTGCTAGGCAAGAAAGTGAGTGGACCTGCAGATGAGGTTAAGATGATGTCATGCAACCGTAATCCCTGCTGCTCTGGTTATAACTCTAAGAAAGGAAGGCGGCCCAGGAGGGCTGTGTGATGCAAAAAAAAAAAAAAAGAAAGAAAGAAAGAAACAGATCTGAGGCTACCGCAGTGATGGATTCCAGTAAGTGAAGAGTATGTAAAGAAAATAATGTGATTTTTCTTCATCGACTCTAATAAATTCTGAATTTTAAAGGATATGTCAAAATAATTTATAGAGCAAATGTTTATCAGGCTACTACCATGAGCCAAGTACTGGGATATGGCAGTGTGTGTCTTATAGGCTGTCCTATCCCTGCAGGAGTTTCCCAGGTGAATAAGATAGAATAGGAAGAGGTGAGATTGAGGCCAGCCTCCACTGTTCACCGGTTGTGGAACACAGGGCTGGGAGCTTTACCTTTTGGCAAATCTAAAACATCCTAGAACCTGTAAGAGCTGAGTCAGAAACAGGAGGTTCGCAACGTGTTGAAGATTATTAAAGTGTTTGTGTCGATGCAAAAGACGATATCATTTGCGATTTTCAGAGCAAGAAGGAGAACCAGGGAAGGACAGGCCCGGTACTTGGAAATGATTAACTCATCTCCAGCGAGTACAGGCTTGCCAGCTAAGAGCATGGGCTGTCTGGGTCCAGATCCCAGCTACGCCCACATGTAGGGGTGATCCCAGGCAAGCTAGTTTGACCTCCCTGTCCTTGGTTTCCTCGTTTTATAAATTGGTGCTGGTAGTACCATCTACTCAATAGTGCCATTATGAAGCTTGAAAGAATTTGCAAACATGTTATACTTAGAATTGTGCCTGGCACACAGAAAGTGCAATGTCAAATGTGAACTGTCCCTTCTTATTAACCCTTAGGATTGGTCCTCGTCATCACCCAAGACCCCAGCACGGCTGCTTCCAAGTCCTGACTCCAGCCTGCCCTGTGCTCTACTTTAGATTTTTCCACACTATCTCTTTAAATTAGGCTGACCCACTCACAGTTTCTGTAAACAGAACCTAATAAGATAGAGCCTTGGCCAGAAGCCCTGGAGCTTCTATATTACTCAGAGAACCAGCAGAAAACAGATGGCACCTCAATTAGGATAGCAGGACGATTTACAAAGTCGCAGGCAGGGGGAAACCACAGGGAGAGTGTAGCTCTCGGGCATTTGTAATAGGTGGGGCTCCTTGCCATCCCTAGGTCTGGAGGGGCAAGAGGAAGGAGTGGTTACAAGAACCCAAAGAGCCTGACAGGGCCAGAGACTTGTGGCTGGAGGATGAAGACTTCCCACAATCACCTAAAGCCATGGTTCTCAACCTTCCTAATGCTGCAACCCTTTAATACGGATCCTATGGGTTGCGATCCATAGGTTGAGAACTGCTGACCTGAAGGGAGGGACCTCAGGCTGCAGAAAATCACTTCACATCCCCCTGCTCTCTCCCCCAGACTCCTGCCTGTTCTCCCCAGGGCTGAACTCATTCAGAAGCCAGAGGATGAGAGAGACATTTGCTCTCAGCATTGGTCTGCCTCCCTGGGTACAGAGCAGAATGAAGAACTGTAGGGATGTGAAGAAGCTAACTCAAGTTACCCAGTGTCTTGGTCTGGGCTGCCATAACAGAATGCCATAGCCTGGGTGGCAGCAAACATTTACTTCTCCTAGTTCTGGAGGCTGGAAATCTGAGCTCAGGTGCCAGTTGAATGGTTCCTGGTGAGGGCTCTCTTCCTACTCTGGTTTGTAGACGGCCTTCTTCTCATTACACTCTACATGGACAGTGGGGCTGAGAGGGAGAGGCAGAGCACGCTCACGTCCCCTCAAAGGGCATTAGTGTCATCATGAGAACTCCACCCTCATGACCTGGTCACCTCCCAAAGTCCTCATCTCCAAACACCGTCACATCGGGGAACAAGGTTTCAACATAAGAATTTGAGGGGTAAACGAGCATTCAGTCCACAGCACCTAGCATGAATTCTAACCTCACAGCATAATTCTTCTTTGCTTTAATCTCCATTCCTGATTTTTCATGGTTCCTACTGAGTTATCTCCCAGCAGTCCTATGCTTCATCTCTCTCCATTTACTTAACTGCAGATTGGACCCTCCATTTAGTTCTTGGTCATGTGTCTCAGACGGGGTGTCTGTTCTAACTCATCCCTGTAAACTCTGCCTCATGCCTATGCTCTGGGCCCCAGATCTGCCTGGTTCCAGAAAGAGGATCTGTGCCGTCGCTGTGACCTCTTTCTTCCTTACTTTTGCTGTGAGCTTCTGTTTGTTGAGCTGGCCACACCCCTGGTTGTGTGTGTTGGCTTCTCATGTGGCTCCTGAGAGTTTTCTGGACCCTTCAGCTTTTGCATTCTGCATTCTGTTTTAAGTGAATGTCCTTCACAACCTTGACCCTCCCAACTTTGGGACAGAGGACATGACCTTAAGCCTAAAGATCCAGAAATACAATCATTTGCACTTAACACTGAGTTGTATTTACTCACTATCACCCCAAATGACCAACTGTCTCATCTCACTGGATCATCAAAGCAATCATAGGAGGTGGGTGTTATTTTTGCTTTGTTTTCATAAAGTGACTCTTGGTAAAGTGAAGGGAGGTGCCAAATAAGACAAATCTGGTAACTATCGGTGCTAGCAAGCTACCTTCTTTATATAGGTTATCTTACTAAAATCTAAGCTCCATGACAACAACAATTTTTGTCTGTTTTTTGTTCAGTACATTTTCTCCAGTGTTTAAAAAATATTTGTCATAACAGGAGCTCAAGAATGTTTGTTGGATGAATATGGAATGAATAATTTCATTTAATCCCCATCACAACTCCATAAGGGAAATATTACTGTTTTCCTAATTTTATAGATAAGAAAACTTCAGAGGCTGAGAGAATTTAACTAACTCCTATCAGATCATGTACATTGAGGAAGACTGTAACCCTGCATGGGTCCAAGTCCGTGCTCTAAAACAGTGCTGCTTTAAAGAAAGATGGAGACTTTACCTCTTTCATGTTTACATGGATGGAGCTGAAACATATTCTTCTTAGCAAAGTATCTCAGGAATGGAAGAAAAAGTATTCAATGTACTCAGCCCTAATATGAAGCTAATTTATAGCTTTCATATGAAGGCTAAAACCCAATTATAGCACAAGAATACAGGGGAAAGGGCAAGGGAGGGGAGGGGAGGGCAATTGGTGGGATCATACCTACGGTGCATCTTAGAAGGGTACTTGTGAAACTTATTAAATGTAGAATATCAATGTCTTCATATAGTGATTAAGAAAATGCCATGAAGGCTATGTTTAACAGTTCCACCAAAATGTTTCAGATTGTATATGAAGTCAGCACATTGTGCCCTATGATTGCACTAATGTACACAATTATGATTTAACAAAATTATTTTTAAAAGGAAGAAAAAATACAGTATACTTCTATAACCATTTTTAAAGCATTTTCACATTATCAGTGTGATTTTTTTCAATAACTCTGTGAGGTAATCAAAATTATAAATTTACCTTCCTATTTTAGACTAAAGAACTGAATATGTGTGTGTGTGTGTTCTCAAACATGGGACAACAAGCAACATAGGAGATTTACCCTTAAAAGAAGAGAAGCGATGGGGCGGTGCCTGTGGCTCAAAGGAGTAGGGCGCTAGTCCCATATACTGGAAGTGGTGGGTTCAAACCTGGCCCCGGCCAAAAAAAGCAAAAAGAAGAGAAGCAAAGGAGTCTCATACTTTCCTCAGCCTACTGCTTGGAGAGAGTTTTCAGACCAGAGTATAAGTGAAGAGGAACCAAACAGAGCACCTCATAGTCTCACTGAGAAAAGTTTGGAATTTGGGCAGGTCAGAGTGGCTGGGACTTACATGGCAACAAATGTTTTAAAAAGGTAATTGCAAAGGCTGAGAATTCTAAGGCAGTGAGGTTTCCTCAAGTCTTTGGCTGAATGTTCATCTATACTCATATGTTCATCAAAGAGAAAGAGTAACCAGAGAGAATTAGATAGAACAACCCATTACTTGTATCCAGAACTAGGAATAATTCATGTTTCCAATAGTGTGGAAACATGAGCCATTGGACAGAATTCTAGGACAGGTATTGTCACAGCAATAAAGGTAAATTAGCTCTAGTTGCTATGGATCCTAACATAGGTTTAAAGCCAGCTCAGAAAGAATCAAACTTGAATTAATTTAGTTGTGTCTCAAGACGTTTAACAAAAATTATATTAAAAAAATAATAACAAAAATTAAAGAACCACAATAAAATCCAACAGCCAAAAATGTCATATTTATAATGTCAGACATCCAATAAAAAATTGCAAAGAGTAAAAGTAAGTAGGGAAACACAACCAACTATCAGAAGAAATCTCAATCTAAACAGACACACAAAAAAGAGACAGGATAAAATTAACAAACAAGGACATTTAAATAGCTATTATACCGAGAGGCCAAGGGAGGTACATTGCCTAAGCTGAGGAATTCAAGACCAGCCTGAGCAAGAGTGAGACTCTGTCTCTAAAAATAGCTGGGCATCATGGAGGGCACCCGTAGCACCAGATATTTGGGAGGCTGAGGTAAAAGAATCACTTGAGCCCAAGACTTTCGGGTTGCTTTGAGCAATGATGCCATGGCACTTTACCTAGGGCAACAAAGTGAGACTTTGCCTCAAATAAATAAATAGGTATTACAAACATATGTCCAAAAGGCAGAGGAAAACGCTGGAGAAAAATGGAAGCTATAAAAAAAAAAAATTTGAGTCAAACTTCTAGAGATGAAAAACATAATATCTGAGATGAAAAATACACTGGATAGAAATGACAGCAGATTAGACACTGCAAATTTAATACAGAGTGAGAGAGAATAGTGAAATTGATAACTGAGCAATAGAAACTTTCCAAAATGAAGCACATTAAAAAAAAAAAGAAGACTGAAAAAAATGGACAGAGCACCAGAGAGATGTCAATATCAAGTGGTCTAACATACACCCCAACTGGTGTCCTAAAAAAGTCAGAAGTGGGGAAGGTAAATACAGAATACAGAAAGCACTTTTCTCACTTTCATAAATCTTTTTGAAAGATAATTGGCTGTTTGAAGCATAAGTAACTATAATGTATTATGGAGCTTAGACCACATGTAGGGTAAAATGAATGGTAATTGCATAAGACCTAAGAGGAATGACATGAAAATGTACTATTGTTAGATTCTGACAATACAGTATTATTTGAAGGGACGCTAATAAGATGTATCTTGTAAACCCTAGAGTAACTACTTTTTAAATGGACAATGATGAATAGCTAATAAGCCAAAGTAAAGATGAAAAGGAATCACAGAAATATACTGAATTAATCCACAAATTAAGAAAAGAAGATGAAATAAAGATCAGATAAGTGTAGAAATGAATAGCAAGATGGTATATCAAAATACAACCATATCAATCTTACATTACATGAAAATGGTCTCTCAAGGAAAAGACAAATTGTCAGCGTGAATAAAATAGCCAGATCCATCTATATTCCAACTGTTAAAGAAACATTTTAAATATAAAGACATTGAAAAATTAAAAGTTAAAGAATATTAAAAGAAGCGCAATGCTATCAGTGAACTTGACCTAAGCAACATCTATAGAGCATCCCACCCAACAGCAGCAAAATATACATTCTTTAAATGTTAGCCAGAAATATTTATCAGAATAGACTGTGTTCTAGATCATAAAATAATTTCTAATGGATTTGAAGAATTAAAACCTACAAAGTATATTCTCTAACAACAAAACCTAGCCTGAATGTCCATCAGCCATGAACTGAGCCATAGCCAGACAGAGCAATATTACTTAGGGACGCAAAGAAATGAGTTACTGATCCATGCAACAGTGGGAACGGCTCTCAAAAGCAATAGACTGAGTGAAAGAAGCTAGACATCAAAGTTTACATGGGGGCACTTCTTTTTTTTAGAGACAGAGTCTCACTTTATCACCTTCAGTAGAGTGCTGTGGCATCACAGCTCACAGCAACCTCCAACTCCTGAGCTTAAGCGATTCTCTTGTCTCTGCCTCCCAAGCAGCTGAGACTACAGGCGCCCGCCACAACGCCCACCTATTTATTTTGTTGTTGTTGTTGTTGTTGTTGCAGTTTGGCTGGGGTCAGGCTCAAACCTGTCACCCTTGGTATATGGGGCCGGTGCCCTACTCACTGAGCCACAGGCACTGCCCTATGGGGACACTTCTGACTTGGGTCTTCCCCTTTGCCTGAAGCTCTGGTGCTTTTTACTCCTTCTGTACTCCCTTCTGTCTAATAAAATCCTATCTTACCACTGGAAAAAAAATAAAAATAAATCGAAGTTTACATGCTGAGCAATTTTAATTGTATAAAATTCTAGAACAAGCAAAACTACAGTGACAGATAGCAGGCCACATGAGTCCAGTGGTCAGGGGCTGATGAGAAGGGATTCACCATCAAGAGGCATGAGAGAATTCTTGGGGTAGTGGAGTGTTCTATACCACACTGGCTGTGGTGGTGGTTACAAGACTTTTTATATTTGTTGAAACTCCTTCAATTGCACACTGAAAACTGATTAACTTATTGCATATAAATTACACCTCAATACAAATGGCAAAAAAATTATACCAAAAAAAGAAAATCACAGTCCAATTTGCAAAGAATTGCCCCATGGAGTGCAATAAAAACTTAGCTTATATAAATCACTGTAGCTCTCAGAGATGAAGAGATTTATTTTAAGGTGACAGCAAACTCAAGGGCATTTAGGGTGACCCTTGGTTTGGCGGAGCAAATAGTGCAGAGTACTGGGAATTTTTGAATAAAATAATTCAGGGATCACTTTGGAGACTTGGAAGCCATCTCAGAGGTTCCAAGAAACTTCTTTCTTCCTGCAAGGATACAACTTACACACATTCACACACATACATGAATACTTACATGGATGAACACATTTTTTTTAATTTTATTAAATCGTAATTGTGTACATTAGTGCAATCATGGGGCACAATGTGCTGACTTCATATACAATCAAATATTTTCATCGAACTGTTAAACATAGCCTTCATGGCATTTTCTTAATCACTATATGAAGACATTGGTATTCTACATTTAGTAAGTTTCACCAGTACCCTTCTAAGATGCACTGTAGGTGTGATCCCATCAATTGCCCTCCCTCCACCCATCATCCCCCCTCCTTACCCCTCCCTCACCCTTTTCCCCATATTCTTGTGCTATAATTGGATTTTAGCCTTCATATGAAAGCTATAAATTAGCTTCACATTAGGGCTGAGTACATTGGATACTTTTTCTTCCATTCTTGAGATACTTTGCTAAGAAGAATATGTTCCAGCTCCATCCATGTAAACATGAAAGAGGTAAAGTCTCCATCTTTCTTTAAGGCTGCATAATATTCCATGGTGAACACATTTTTTAAATGATTGCCGTATTGATATAAGATGACCAGTTGGGAAAAAAATAAGAGCTCAAAGTAAATAGTTCCAACACTATGATGTTAGAACTTCCCACCCTTGAACTTGATTCAGGACAGCCAGTCTCTCATTATGGGAAGCCACAGAGCAGGTGATGACTGATTTTTTTTCATGACGTGTAGAGTGTTTAGAAGATGCATACAACCCATGTGTGTGCACATTCATGAGCCAGGAGGTTTAGGGTTACACTTTTCCATTGTACGGGGTCAGGTTGTACATGTCAAATAGCAGGGGGAACTCCCCTAAGACCCACATATTCAATGTCTGACTGGCACTCCACCTGGGTGTCCAGACTACACTCATGATCTTCTGACCGCAACGTCCTAGGGGAAGAAACATGAGCCAGAACCCAGGGAGTCCCCACCAACCATCAACTCTTCCATCCAACCCTGATTCCGTCTTCTTGAGTTTAGCTTCTGGTCACGTCTGAGCATTCTCACTTCTCTCCCTCATCCATATCAACCCCGTTCAGCGCACTACCATCTCCAGGGATCTGTGGCCGCCCCCTCTGGGTCTCTCTGCTTCTGTTACTCTCCTCTCTGCCGTCAGATGGGTCTTAAAAAATGTAAATCTGTGCATGATCATCTGATCAACATCTGTCTGCTTCCAACTGGTCCACAGAACAACAGACCATGTTTGTTTGGTTTGTGTGCAGGACCTGGGACAACGCCTAACACACAGTAAGTGATTCCTCAATATTCGTCAAATGAAAGAAAGTGTGGGAGGATTGATGGATTTCATGAGGATCAAGAAAACCGAGGGATGATGCTGAAACCAATATCAGCCCGCAGTGATGCAGTGATGAGATAGGAGTCTAATAGGAAGCTGCCATTCCCAGGCACACCCGGCTCAGGAGAAGGTCTTTGAAGTTACTGACCAATATGTTTGCACACACATTTCCAGGTGTAAGCCCCTCTGATGCCACTTACTCTGGGGCGTATTGATAGGTGAACTCTTTGCCACCTGAGAGCATGATAGAGTTGCTTTATTCTCAATTCCTGTTTAGAGACCTCTTACTTTGAGCCAGGCACTGTGCAAGGCACTTACGCAAACCTCCTATTCTTCAATGCCATTCTGCCAGATGTGATTCATCACCCCCCTCTTTAGATGACAAAGCTGCGGTTCAGAGAGGTTACTAAGCTGACCCAGAAGCACAAAGCTGGCAAGTAGCAGAGGCAGGATTTGATTCTAGGCAGCTGATTAATTTCTAAAGTATAGTACTTTCCACATTTCTTTTATACTATTATGCATCCATATGACATTCGTGAATGTTATTTAGAGACACGTGGTCATGCCAAATTGATAATCTAGTAGAAAGTTCTACTTGTACAGAAGAACCAAGAATGTGATGCAGAGATTCTAGATGGTTAAGCATCAGGCTAAGGACACTACAGATAGGTGAAGGCAATTAGGTTTCGTGTGCCAGGTGCAGCCTGGACCTCTAATGTCCTTAGAGGTGGTAGGGAAACCTCAGGCTTGCCAGGGAAGCACAAGAAAAAGAAGCAGGGTGTCAGGACAAGTGAGCTCTGAGTGGATGGGGATTTGAGAAAAACACACACCGACTGCTTCTCCAGAGTGCTCCAGGTTGGCCCTAAGATCCAGATGTGGTGACGCTAAGTGCAATTTTATTATCACTTCCAGGCAGTACTTCTGTGACCACACACCCATGATCTCTCCCCATAGGACACAATCAAGGGCTAACCCAGGTCCCAGAGAGTCATTTAAGAAGGCAGTTTCACACTTCTACACTGCTGGTGGGATTGCAAACTAATACAGCCCTTTTGGAGAGAAGTGTGGAGAATCCTCAAAGACCTAAATGTAGGCCTTCCATTGACCCTGCAATCCTACTACTAAGTACCTACCCAAAAGAACACAAATCATCTTACCACAAAGACATTTGCACTAGAATGTTTATTATGGCTCCATTCATAATTGCCAAGTCATGGAAACAATCTAAGGGCCCATCAACCCATGAATGGATCAACGAAGGCTGGTATATGTATACCATAGAATATTACGCAGCCATTAAAAAAGATGGAGACTTTACATTTACCTGGATGGAGTTGAAATATATTCTTAAGTAAGTATCACAAGAACGGAAAGATGAATACCCGGTGTACTCCACACCAATATGAAATCAACATATAAACAATTACATGGTCCTAAGAACAATAAAACACTATGATAGTCCAGCCTGGAGATAGAGGGAAGCGGGAAGGAGGGAGGAGGGAGGATGCACGGCAGAAGAAGGGGGGGCATGAGGCGGGATCTCACCTAATGTGCACATTGTGAGCGTATATAACACGCCCTACAGAGGGGAAGGGCTCTCTACAAATGGAACTTTACCCTGGAAGTGAGAACAACGTAACCTAAATATTGGACTCTCATATTAATTTGAACAAAGATTTAAAAAAAAATTCTAATCACCATTGTTAGCCACATAGATTATATCCTTAATTACGGTGACAGAAACACTAGCATACGAGGTTATCTAATGTTGTATAATAAGCCACTCCAAAACTTACAACCATGATTCATTATTTCCTCCCCCCCCCCCCAAAAAAGGCTGTTTCAGAAATCTCCCCCAACGTGGCCGTCCTCCTAAGGCAGCAAATAGGGTGTCAACTCTCACTTGCCCACATCTGGCAATCTAGGTCCGCTTTGTCTGGACGGCCCTGTCGGGGCACAAAGAGGACGAACTACATGAGATGGGAGTTAAGATGTCCCTGAAAGGTATCAATAGCCCTGGATTCCCAGCACACCTGGAGCATCCGCTTTAATATACAAAACTCGGTCCTCCCCAAACCACCACTCGATTGCTCCGAATAGGACAGAGGAGTTTATGTTATTGATAATGTTGCTTTACCACTCACGGATGAGCACACCATGGAATCAGGGACGCTAGAACAAGGGACAGAGTGTACACAGGTGTGTGTGTGCGTGCCCTCAAGTCGAGTACTAACGTCACAGGGATCGCTTAAATCAGGGGTCAGCCATAGAGTAAATAAGTGCTTGTGGATGTGTACAACTTTTATTCAGAGACACTTCAATTTCATGTAATTTTCACAGGCCATAACATATGTATTATTATTCTTTTGGTTGTTTTCCACCATCTGAAAATGTAAAATGATTCTTAGCTCACAGATCATATAAAAACAGGCAGGGGACAGGGTTTGACTCACGGGTCACACTCCAGGTTTTAATCCTCCTCGATAGGTGGCTCATCCTTTGGGAAAAAGAGCTGTTGAAATTTTATATCGCAAATGCACCCTTACATCAGCTCTCTGGCGTCCCAGGGTGGTACCGAGTGGTTGCGGAATGGGTAATGTACTGCCATGCTGGGGTCATCTTCAACAAGGGGGCCCCAAGTGGCTGGTTAAACCCTAGGAGTGCTTGGACATGGCCATTTTAATTAACAACTCCATTTAATTGACAACTAATAGCCAGCAGGCTTCTCTGCTTAATAAGGCAAACAAAGGATTTATTTGAAAGATGAAGCTTTAAATTTAATACTCTTAAAAAAAAAAAAATCCCAGCTCCACGTATGCCCACAGAGGGATGGAAAGAGATGTATCCATTGGATAATTTTTAATTAAGGTGAATGAACCCTCGCTCGCTAAAAGGTTTTCTTAGGGGAAAGGTCTCAAACTGTTAACATATCAATATGTTTCTGTCCATTAGCTTTTCCCAGGGTAACCAGGATGGCCTTCACAGCAATTTCAAGGAAGCTTCTTTCTGTATCTTCAGGGCTATTTAATGATGAAGTCTTAGAAACCATGGAAACTTCCCAGGGGATGTGGGGGGAGGTGCGAACTTCAGCAGTCGCTTTTAATGACAAATCAGGGGTTGTCAAAACAAGTTATGCGAGCTGGCTATGTGCTGGGTTAGAATTTAGGGCAGATGCACTATGCCCAAAGCTCCACGTGCCACCAAGGCTTTTTTTATAGAAAACATCCAGGGGAAAAGTCACGCAGAAACACCCCCAGCCGGACACACTGTGCATTGTACCTCATCTCACCGCATCCTTGCAGTGATCCAGGAAGTCGTGCGAAAGGGACACAGAGCATGTCACACCCAAATATGCCTCTTGGATGTAAAAACTATTTTTGAGCTAAAGACAAGTAAGAAGCAACAAATGCAGAGAAGGCTCTCTCTACCCCGCCCCTCCCCTGCCTAAAGACAAGATATAAATTCTCCTTTGATGAAGATGATTCTAGATGCTCACCTACCCCAACGCAGCATCAGAGGAACCTATAAACAAATCTTACTCCATTCATTTCTCCAAAATATTTACCTTCCCACAGTTTCCGACCCTCTCAAGCCTACAACCATTTTCCTTTGCCCTGTCGTTTCTCTACGAACATACTGTCCTTCATTGAAGATGGTATAGATGATGGCGTTCTAAGCCACCTCTTTGGGTAACTCTTTCTCTAGGCATCTCTTGTGTGTATAAGAGATGTATATTGATATTTGAGGGATTTGGGCCAGGCACAGTGGCTCACGCCTGTAATCCCAGCACTCTGGGAGGCCGAGGTGGCTGGATTGCTTGAGCTCAGGAGTTCAAGACCAGCTTGATCAAGAGCAAGATCCCATCTCTAAAAAACATAGCCTGGCATAGTGGCAGGGACCTGTAGTCCCAGCTACATGAGAGGCTAGCCAATAGGATTGCTTGAGTCCAAGAGTTTGAGGTTGCTGTGAACTATGATACCACAGCACTCTACTGAGGATGATAAAGTAAGACTCTGTCTCTTGTTGGCAATCACAAAGTGGTCCAAGGAAGTAACAGATCAAAAGAGACCCATTCCAGGCAAGAGAGCTCAATAGCAGTTAGAAAATAAAGCAAGGGCTGAGGTCCTGGATGTATCTGATTCGAGGTGTGCCTCCAGCCAGCCGTATATCCCAGGGCAGGTTACCTGCCCTCTGCACATCAGAATTGTCACCTTGCTTCTTTACTTCCATTCTCAGCCTCTCAGTAATTGGTTCAGCAGGTCCCAGACTGAGTCCAGTGTGCCTAGGGCCCCACAGCATCACAGGGGTCTGCAAACTTTCTTTGTAAAGGGTCAGAGAGTAAATATTTCAGGCTTTGCTGGCTACGCAGTCTCTATCACAACTACCGAACTCTATTGTGGTCCATTGAAAGCAGACACAGATAAGACACAACCCAGAAAGAAGTTCTCAAGCCGGGGTGATTTTGTCCCCCTCCCCCAAAAGGACATTTGGCAACATTTAGAGGCATTTTGGGGGTTGCCACAACTAGAGATGAGAATTAGTCTGCTATAGAAACATCGTGGCTGGTAGTTCTGGAAGCTGGAGTCCGAGATCAGGAGGCTAGAAGGTGTTGTTCCTTCTCAGGGCTATGATGGAGAATCTGCTCCCTGCCTCTTCCCCCAGCCCCTGCTGACCGCTAGAAATTTGTGCTCTTAGCTGCGGACGCATCACCTTGACCTCTGCCTTCACCTTCACCTCTGGTCTCCCAGTGTGTTTGTCCATCTCCGGTATCCAAATTTCCCCCCTTTTATAGAGCCTACCCTAATGACCTCACTTTAACATATGAATGGGGAGCCTCAACGCAACCATCATAGAATGCCACCAGTGGGCAGAGGCCGGGGAGGCTGCTAAACATCCTTCAGTGCACAGGGCAGCCCAGCAACAAAGAGCCATTCCCAAGGGCACTCGCGCCAAGGCTGAGCCCGCCTGGTGCAGCCCAGTCTTCTGTGGGCTGCTCTGAACAGCACAGCTGGCCGGGAAAGGGCAAAACAACCATTTGTAAAGAAACTTCGCATTTTGCTCCGAGCGCATCCATGTCTAAAACCTTTGCTTATTTTTTTTTTCCAAAGATATGCCCAAATCAGTTTATTTTAAAGTAAAAGATTTCTTCTACCTTCTTCCTGTACAATACCCAACTCTTAAAGAAACACTTCTACACTGCTGGTGGGAATGCAAACTAATATGTTACTTTTGGAAAGATGTTTGGAGAACACTTAGGGATCTAAAAGCAGACCTGCCATTCGATCTTACAATTCCTCTACTAGGTATATATCCACAAGAACAAAAATCACATTATAACAAAGATATTTGTACCAGAATGTTTATTGCAGCCCAATTCATAATTGCTAAGTCATGAAAGAAGCCCAAGTGCCCATCGACCCGTGAATGGATTAATAAATTGTGGTAAATGTACACCATGGAATATTATGCAGCCTTAAAGAAAGATGGAGACTTTACCTCTTTTGTGTTTACATGGATGGAACTGGAACATATTCTTCTTAACAAAGTATCTCAAGAATGGAAGAAAAAGTATCCAATATACTCAGCCCTAATATGAAACCAATTTATAGCTTTCATATGAAGGCTATAACCCAACTATAGCACAAGAATATGGGGAAAGGGGAGAAGGAGTGGAGGGGAAGGGGGAGGATGGGTGGAGGGAGGGTAATTGGTGGGACCACACCTACGTTGCATCTTAGAAGGATACATGTGAAATTTACTACATGTAGAATATAAATGTCTTAATACAATAACTAAGAAAATGCCATGAAGGCTGTGTTAACCAGTTTAATGAAAATAGTTCAAATTGTATATAAAACCAGCACACTGTACTGCTCCCCCCCCAAAAAAAAATACCCAACTCTTATCTGGACTGCCTCTAAATTCTCAACCAGTGGGGCTGCTGGTGTTTTATTGTACCTTGATATGTGCAGAGGTAGATTAATACACCTTCTAAAGAAATTCATTTTCTCTTCTCCTGCAACAAAGGTGATCCACAGGAGAAATCAATCACAGAGAAACCACCATTAGAGCAAGAGAGAGCTTTGCCCAGGGGCAGCAGAAGGAACCCGGTCTGCAGTTGCCTTAACATTTCAGCATCAAGACCAAGTGGTAAATAAAAATTAAAATTAACATTTAAATGAACTCTGATTGCATTTGAGGGTTTTTATGATTCACATGGGTAAATGGCAGACTACAAAGATAAAGTATTTATATTCAAGTTCCCCATTATACACCACTTAATGCAAATAATTAGCAATAGGAGCCAAATATCTCATTCGTGGCGGTTCCCCCCTTCCAGCTTTTTTCTCCCTGTGATGATCAAAAACACAAGGAAATTGTTCTCAAATGAGAAATAAATGAGTCACGTGACTTCTTCTCTCAACTTTTGCACAAAACCAAAGTCTAACAGGAGTCAACGCAAAGAAAAGCGAAGGCAGTTCATTTCAGAGGGTGGGGAAGCGCTTTACAGAGGACCCAGTTTCATCCCTTCCCTTCACTGATGAGAGGCCCAGAGAGAGGCAGTTTGCCCCTGAGACACCAAGCAAGTTAGCAGCAGAGGCAGGCTTTGGAGCCCCAGTCCCTACATCTCTGTCCACTGCTATGAAAGTGTATGCAATCGGGGTTCTTTCAGATACCCCATTCGTGCTCAGAAGCCTCCAGATATGCTGGAGACTTGTTCTGCCCTTAGACCTGGGCAAGAGGGTCCCCTGTCCCTGGCCTTGGCCCAGCTGGGTTCCCTCCCCTATTCTGTGCCCGCCCCCCTAACTGTACAGACTTCCAAGTACCTGGGACACCAGAATTTGTGCCAAATGACCCCAAACCTCCCCCCAAGGCTGGGACAGGCTTCCATACTAAGCCCTATGCAAATACACCGGCCTGTAAGGTAAAGATCGTCATCCCCAGCATCATCCTCTTATCCCCATCTCTCAGGTGAGAACATCGAGGCATTAAGAGGTCAAATTATTTCCTTAAGGTAGCCAAGGTAGGCCTTGAGACGCGGTTCTGATCCAGATGGTCCCACCAAGAACTCTGTATTCTTAACACATATCCTAAACAAAGGGACACTTGGGGATTCTGCTGAAATCTCAAAGAGCCAAGTTTCCACCAGATATTACAAATGTGACTGATGAGATAAAAACTCAAGTTGATCCCAAGGGTCCCCAAGCCTTAGGGTGGAGGGGCACAGAATTCTTGCAGCTCAGGTGTGTCTGGTGGGTTGCTCTCACCTGCCACCAGCTCTGCCAAGCACCCACCTCCACACCGTGAGTATCTGTGAAGTCCTCAAAGGCTGCTGACACGTGCTCCGTGCCCTCCCACCAGAGCATTTTGGGGACGTTCACCTCCTGCCCCGGGTGACACACCGGTCTCCAAGCAAGGAGAGTGCTCCGGTGTTCCCAGAGCTGCCAGCCCTCATGATGCCAAGTTCCATGAAGAAATGGGAGAGTATCCCTCCACACTGGGGAAATACCTTGCCCGAGGCCCCTCAAAGCAGGTTTGCAGAATCCTATAAAATCTTTCCTGGGAAGAGTTCTGTTAGCCTGTGATGGGGGGCACTGCTATGCTCTCTTGGAATCTGTGAGATCAGGCAAAGCTCAGAAGGCACACTTGTGAGCCCGTCCCCAGAACTTCTCTCTGCTCCTTCTATCTCTCCAAACTCCAACGCGTAGCGACTAAAGCAAAGACATCAGGGGACCGTTTCCTACTAGTTCTGAAAACAGATAGACCCAGAATCCCAGTCTGCGTTCATCTGCTCTAGACAAGAGTGATTCCTACACTTGGACTCTGGGTCGTCGGTTCCTTTTCTACAATTGCCTTGTGCTGGGCCCCTTCCTTTATAATATTGATGCAGGACAAGGCAGCCCTACAACTGCTGCCTTGGCCCTGGCAGCGCTGATGTTGTGGCAGATGGAGAAACCAGCGTGCGGAAGGGCCGGACACCTGTGTTGAAGACACTGGTGCCTTGCTGTCTCCTTCCCGTGC
>CAUYRH010019422.1:0-26423 GCA_963574655.1 Perodicticus potto
GTGCATCTTACAAGGGTACATGTGAAATTTACTAGGTGTAGAATATAAATTTCTTAACACAATAACTAAGAAAATGCCGTGAAGTCTGTTACCCAGTTTGATGAAAACATTTCAAATTGTATATAAAATCAGCACATTGTACCCCTTGATTGCATTAATATACACAGGTATGATTTAATAATAAAAAAAACTAGAAATAAGAATTGGAAAGCTTCACTCAATAAGTTGTATAAAAAATCAACACCAATTTTGAGGTCTTTATTTTTAGAGCTAACAAATCATTTCACTGCTTGGAATAAACTGAAGATTATCTCAATTGACTATATTAAAGAATACAAGGGGTTTTTGAAAGTGAGAGAATTGAACAATTTATATGCTAAGAAAATCACAAAAGTTTACTAATTGCTCAGTTTGAATGCTTAAGTTTGAGATCCATTTTGTTACAATAATTTTGATGTCGATAGGAAGAATATTGTCTGCTGTCTAAACAGTGTTATTCAATACACACAGGCCAGCCACCCCATCCAAAGAATCACTGTTGCTTTGTTTCGATATGAATAAATATTGTCTGCACCTTTATATAGACATCCACCAAAATTAGTATTTGAAAGCAACACAATTCTTATATTAACTTTTAACCCATAGAATCTTTGCATATATTTCTATTGTTCCTAAAGCTTCATCTGATGGAGTTTTGCTCACAATAGCTTCTTAAGCAAACCCTTTTACACAAGAAAGTGTATCGCACAGGCAAAGGGAGAACTGTGTCTATGTGTTTGCACATGCATTTGTGTCTATGACGTAGAAAGGTGAGATATGGAGTTCTTTAATAATCTGTGTAATGGGATTGGAGCCACCCACATATTATATGGTTTTTAATTGCAGTGAATTTTGACCCTGAAGTTTTGCACCATCTATCATGGAGGAGAGGCTTGGTTCTAAAAAAATTTCTGCGAAGCTTTGGCTGAATGATAAGCTTACACACAGATAGCTCTGCTGAGAGCAGTACAGACATGTGTGGCTTAAAGATGGAGACCTATTTTGAAAAATACTTCATGAGGCAATTGCATCTTTGCAGAAATATTACAGAGTATAGTTACATAAACCCAGGTGGAATAGCTTCCTATACTTTTAGCTATAATATTGAATATGTGGTCCATTGTTGGCCAAAATGTCAATATTTGGCTCACAACTACATTTGATTTTGGCCAGCCTAGTCTGGATAACCTCATACAGCACTGTGATTCAGTCATCACATGGTGTTGGAGTTTACCACATTCTACAAAATGCAAAGAGTATAGGGAAATTAATGGGCAAGCCAGAGGTTTTGGTATTTTCCAATTCACATAGCTTCATTGTTGAAACTTGTGTCTTCCTCCTGGCCTCAATTAGCTATGACACACAGCTATGACTTACTCCTCTTAGTGGTGCGTGTGTTATCCACAGCCTCAGGTGGCCAGCCAGCCTGACTCAGGCCTCAGCAGGTGCCTGGGAGCTTCTAGCTCCTCTCCATGTACTTCTTCAGTGGCAAATGCCAGGAAAGATACACTATCTAAGAGCATTAGAAAATCTGCCACTTCTCACAGCTCAGCATTGCTGGGAGGATCAACTTTCCACCCTCTGATCAAGAACACCTGCCAGCTTCACAGGCATCCTCAGAGGGTGAATTTGTGAGTCACAGTGATGCTTTAGGTTTCACATGGTGAGAGATCATGCAAGCCCTGACTCTTGGCATTGAGAGAGGCCCGAGGGCATCTAATCTGATTCTTTTCAGATGTGAGAGCCCTTCTATAGCAGTCTGGCAGGCAGGGCCATGATGCTTATCTGAAACATCGGTGAAAACCCATGTGCTTGGAAATCACTGTCACTGTTCCTAATTGCACCTGGCACAACTCTCAGAGTGCCATGCACACGCACTTTCTGGAGTCTGTGCCATAGCCTGTGGCTCTATATGAGAACTTTGATTAATATTGTCTTATAAAAGCCAAGAAGTCAGTCAAGATGTTTACATCTGAGTTGAAGACCCTCTATCTCCATGACCAAAGTATTCCAGGGATATGCCCATGGTCAAGTTCCAAATTCTAAGAGAATTGTGTTTGGTTGGTCTCATCAGGGGGTGAAGAATCCCTTACCAGTGTCTTGAATACTTCCACTGATGGAGAAGGCATCATTCATTCTCTCTGTACAGAACTCTATTCCTTCAGGTCTTAGCAGCTGATTTCTCCTTACCTGACCTCTGCAATCCAAAGACTCCAACTTACTCCCAAGAGTGACGTGATCTTACTACTTGTCACTGTCACAGACAAATCAGCACATTGTACCCCACAAATGCATTAATGTACACAGTTATGATTTAATAAAAGACAAACAAACAAAAACAACACTGACATGCTGGAAATTGCCTTCAGGGCAGGATACAATATGATTTCTGTTACTGATGAGTAGCCTTTGAGAACTACACAGCTGCAGCATAATAGTAAGCATAATACACATATATACATATATAGTAATACAATATACATATATAGTAAAGCATAATAAATACTCTGTTACTGATGAGTAGCCCTTGAGAACTACACAGCTGCAGCATAATAGTAAAGCAGGGGTGTCTGATTATTTGAGGATGATTTTGGTTATCTGTAGTGTCAGATATTGTGAAAAGTATGCACAGATCTTTTCTTATGCTCATCAGCTTTCATTAGTATATTCATATCTATTATGTGGCTCAAGACAACTCTTCTAATATGCAGCAGAAAATAAAAAGGTTGGATACACCTGATTTGAAACATTTTAAATTAGCTCAGATAATTAAAGTAGAATTGAAATTAATAATACTCCTTTATCCACTGCACTTTCCAGAATTTGCTTCCTTCTCCCTTCAAACCTAAGGCTAGCCTGTGGATGACCAGGTATGGGGTCTCACCCCATCTTACAAATGAAGAAATTAAGAGTCAGAGCAAGCACTAGCGCATCAATCCCCATAGCTTTTGGCCCTGAACATTGGCCTCCTCCTCTTAGCTCAGGATGGGTGCAGGGTAGGGAACTGTTCTTCAGAAATGTTCTATGTCAACCTTTGCTAATGGTTGCCAGCAAGAGCAGTTAGTGTCATCCTGTGTGCTATGCAGAGCTCAGAGAGGGTTCTGTAGGAAGGATGGCTTCAAGCTTTGAAGGGATCTCTTGGTTAACATCAGTAGCTGACCTCCTGGGTGGCTGAGAGAGCAGATATCTTCAGGAAAGCCTGCTCCGAGATCACAAGGGTGACTGGGAGTTGTTGCTTAGTCCTAGATGGAAGCTTCTGGACAGTCTTCAACTCGAATTTTATGTTTTGCTTTTGTATCTTATAATGATCTTGTTTCACAGATGTACTCATTTCCTTTTCACTTTGTCACTTAACTCTGAGATGTTAAACTTGAAAAAGTTTGGGGATCTGACCACATTTTCCCAAAGCTTTCTCAATAATAAATATGCTCTGATCATCACTTCTTGCTTATATTTCATTGCTGGTTTCTCAATTCAAATGTATTTTGTTTGGCCAAAGAGTGGGAGAGCATACAAAGTTTTGCAAGGATGGAAAATAAATTTCTTTATATAAGAGTTTATACTATTTCAAAGTAGAATCTAAAAATGGAATACATAGATATTTCTATATTGAAGTAGTGTAATTACCAGATGTAAGTTTTTCTTTAACTTGGAGGCACACAGTGTCTTAAGATCTTTCAGTTATATGTTTAGGCACAGTGGCTCAATTATTGATTGATTTGATATTGTAACAAGGGAGTCCTAAGGTTAGTGCCTTAAAACAACAGCCATTTACTCTGTTCTATGAGTCAGGATGTGCATAGACATTCATTTTGTTGGTGTTACCTAGGGTCATTCAGGCAACTGTAGTCATCTGGAACTACACTGTGGGATATAGCAGCCACAGGAGGTTACTTAATTTTAAATATGAATTAATTAAAGAAAATGACATTTCTGATCTTTGGCCACACTGGCCACATTTCTGGTGCTCACTAGGTATGTGGGGTAAAAGGTGCCATGTAAGACAGCGCAATACAGAACATTTCCATCATCTACCAGACAGCACTAACCCAGAGTCTTGACTGGGACTAGACAGCTTAAGGTGACCTCTGTCACATAGCTGGTGGTTGAAGCCGGCTGTCCACTGGGCTATGGATTGCCATGGGTTGGTCTGACTTCTTTTCTTGCAGGCTGGTTTCAAAGACCATTAAAGAAGAAGGCAAGTCCTAAGACCTTTGAAAGCCTCTGCAGACATTCCATGTACTTATGTTTCATTGGTCAATGCAGATCATGTGACCAAGAGCAGGGCCAATATGAGATGGGTCTGAGTAAGGTAAGGACGTGTTTTCTGAAGGGCAATGCCTGACCTAATCAGAGTCACCATCGCAGTCCACCAAATGGGGGGACTGCATGTTTTTTGGAGTGATCAGTAAGCACTCTTATTTGTAGAGCATGGTATAGTTTTCAAAGAATCATTTAGTTCATGGTCTTTGCTGGGCTAACATCAGTCAGTTTGGCATATTATAACACGATAACAAACATTACCAAAGTCTTAGCAAAGTATACACACACACATAGACACATATACATGCTCACTACAATTAAGAATTTTTCATCACTCTGTACATCTTTTTAAAAAATCTTTATTCCAATTAATATACAGATTCAATATTTAGGTTACATTGTTTTCACTTCCAGGCTAAATTTCCATTTGTAGAAGAAACTCCCACCCAGGGTGTGTGTTATACACCCTCACAATGTGCACATTAGGTAAGATCCCACCTCATCTCGTCCCTCCTGCTTCCCTCTACACCCAAATTGGACTATAATAGTGTTTTATTATTCTTAGGAACATGCAATAGTTTATATATTAATATATATAATATATTATTTATATTAGTAAGGAGTACGTTGGACATTTATTTTTCAATTCTTTCAATACTTTACTAGGAAGAATGTATTTCAACTCCATCCAGGTAAATGTAAAAGATGTAAAGTCTCCATCTTTTTTAATATCTGAATAACATTCTATGGTATAAATATACCACAGTTTTTTGATCCATTCATGGGTTGATGGTGCACTTAGGTTGCTTCCACGACTTGGCCATTATGAATTGAGCCACAATAAACACTCTAGTGCAAATGTTTTTGTGATAAAGTGTTGTTTTTTTTTTTTCCTTCTGGGTAGATACCTAGTGATGGAATTGCAGAGTCAAATGGAAGGTGTACTTTCAGATTTTTGAGGATTCTCCATACTTTTCTCCAAAAAGGTTGTATTAGTTTACAATCCCACCAGCAGTGTAGAAGTGTTCCTTTCTCTCCACATCTACACCAGCATCTGGTGTTTTGGGACTTTGTGATGTGGGCTCATCTTGCAGGGGTTAGGTAAAATCTTACAGTGTTTTCTTTTTTTTTTTTTTTTTGCAGTTTTTGGCTGGGGCTGAGTTTGAACCCACCAACTTCGGCATATGGAGCCGGTGCCCTACTCCTTTGAGCTACAAGTGCCGCCCTTTACAGTGTTTTTGATTTGCATTTCTCTGATGATGAAAGACAATGAGCATTTTTTCATGTGTTTTTTGGCCATTGGTCTGTCATCCTCAGAGAAGTTTCTGTCCAAATCTCTTGCCCACTTACAGAGAGGGCTGTTTGCACTTTTCTTATTGTTTAATTTGAGTTCTTTGTATGTTGTAGTTATCAGACCTTTGTCAGATTCATAACATACAAAAATCTTCTCCCATTCTGATAACTGTCTATTTGCTCTGTTTGTGGTACTCTTTGCTGTGCAAAAGCTTTTTAGCTCGATCAAGTCCCAGTTACTTATTTTTTGTGTTGTTGCAATTGCTAGGGAATTCTTCCTCACATAGTTTCTTCCCAGGCTAATATCTTCAAGTGTTGTCCCCACACTCTCTTCTACAATTTTTATTGTTTTGTGTCTTAAATTTAAATCTTTTATCCAATGAGAACCAATTTTTGGCAATGGTGAGAGATGCAGGTCCAGTTTCAGTCTTCTGATGTGGATAACGTGTTCTCACAGCACCATTTGTTAAATATGGATTCTTTTCCCCATTGCATGTTTTTGTTAGGCTTTTCAAAGATTAAATGATGATATGTGGCTGTGTTCATGTCTAGAGTCTCCATCTTATTTAATCTACATCTCTATTTTTGTGCTTGTACCTAGTACCTTGCTGTTTTGATCACTATAGCCTTGTAATATAACCTGAAGTCTGGCAATGTGATGACTCTAGGTTTGTTTTTATTTCTAAGAACTGTATTTGCTCTCTGGTGGATTTTATGGTTCCATATGAATCCAAGTACTATTTTTTCAAGATCTTTAAACTATTGCATTGGTGCTTTGATGGGGATTTCATTAAATCTATGGACTGCTTTGGGTAGTATGGACATTTAAACAATGTTGATTCTTCAATATACCAAATTATGAGCATAGTATGTTCTTCCATTTGTTAACATTTTCCGCTATTTCCTTTCTTAAACTTTCATAACTCTCCTTATAGAGATCTTTCACATCTTTTGTTAGATATGTTCCCAGGTATTTCATCTTCTTTGGTGCAATTAAAAAATAGAATAGAGTCTTTAATTTTGTTCTTGGCTAGATAATTGTTGGCATATACAAAGGCTACTGATTTCTGGGTATTGAGTTTGTAATCTGAAATGCTGCTTTATTCCTTGATCACTTCTAAGAGCTTTATAGTTCAGTCCCTGGGGTTTTCCAGGTATAAGATCATGTCATCTGTGAAGAGGGCAAGTTTGACCTCCTCTGCCCCATTTGGATTCCTTTGATCTCCTCCTCTTGCCTGATTGTGATGACTAGGACTTCTACCACTAAGTTAAATAGCAGTGAAGACAGTGGGCATCCTTGTCTGGTTCCAGATTTGAGTGGGAATGCTTTCAGTTTTACTCCATTCAATATGAGTAAAACTGTGGGTTTTCTGTAGATAGCCTCTATCAGCTTAAGGAATATTCCTTCTGAGACTATGTTCTTGAGTGTTTTTATCATGGAAGGATGCTGGACATTGTCAAAAGCCTTTTCTGTATCAATTGAAAGAATCTTATGGTCTTTGTTTTTGGTTCTATTTATGTGATATATATTTATAGATTTGCATGTGGTGAAGCAAACTTGTGTCACTGGGATAAAACCCACTTAATCGTGGTGTATTATTTGTTTGTTTATTTATGTATTTATTTAGACAGAGTATCACCATGTCCCCCTTGGTAGAGTGCCATGGGATCACAGCTCACAGAAACCTCAAAATTTTGGGCTTAAGCAATTCTCTTGCTTCAGTCTCCCAAGTAACTGGGACTATAGGTGCCTGCCACAATGCCCAGATATTTTTGTTGTTGTTGTTGCAGTTATCATTGTTGTTTAGCTGGCCCAGGCTGGATTCAAACCCACCAGCCTCAGTATATGTGGCTGGCACTGTAACCACTGTGCTATGGGTGCTGAATGTGTTGCTTAATGTGTTGTATTTTGTTTTCTAATATCTTATTGAATATTTTTGCATTGATATTCATTAATGATATTGGTCTATAGTTTCCTTTTTTTGTTGGGTCCTTACCTGGTTTGGGGATCAGGGTTTGTTTGCTTAATAGAATGTCTTGGGGAGGATACCTTCTTTCTCTATATTTTGGAAAAGTTTATGCAATATAGAAACTAGTTCCTCTTTGAAAGTTTGATAGAATTCTGGTGTGAAACCATCTGGTCCAGGACTTTTATTTCTTGGGATATTTTGTATAATTGATGCTATTTCAGTATTTGATATTGGTCTATTCAAGATTTCCAAATCTTTTTGACTGAGTGTTAGAAGATATTGTGCTTCCAAATATTGGTTCATCTCCTCTACATTTTCATATTTCTGGGAATAGAGTTTTTTGTAGTAATTGTTGAGAATCTTTTGTATTTCTGTGGCATCTGTTGTTATTTCCCCTTTATCATTTCTGATTGTAGTTATTAGAGATCTAGTTTTTCTGTTTCTGGTTAGTCCAGCTAAGGGTGTATCAATTTTATTAATCTTTTCAAAGAACCAATTTTTTTTTTCCTGATCTTCTGAATAATTCTCTTGTTTTCAATTTCATTTAATTCTGCTCTAATTTTGGTTATTTCTTTTCTTTTGCTGGGTTTGGGATTAGATTGTTCTTTCTTTTCCAGTTGCTTGAGGTGGACCATTAGGTTGCTGACTTGGTCTCTTTTTGTTTTCTTGATCAAGGCATCTAGTACTATCAATTTACCTCTAAGGACTGCCTTTGTGCAGTATCCCACAGGTTTTGATAGTTTGTGGTTTCATTATAATTTTGTTCCAGAAATCTAATGATCTCCTTCTTGATCTCATCTCTGACCCAGCTATCATTCAGTATAAGGTTATTTAGTTTCCATAATTTTATTTGAATATGAAGATTTCTGTTACTGTTGAGTTGAATGTTTATTACATGATAATCTAAGAAAGTACAGGGGATATTTTCTATTCTTTTGAATTAGTTGAGGTTAGCCTTGTGACGTAAGATATGATCAACTTTGGAAGATGATCTGTGGGCTGGTGAGAAGTATTTCCGAAGTATTTGGTTTTGTTAGGATAAAGTGTCCTATAAATGTTTGTTAAGTCTATTTGTTCTAAGGTCTTGTTTAAGTTCAGTATTTCTTTGTTTAGTTTCTGCTTGGAGGATCTGTCCAGTACTGTCAATGGGGTGTGAAAATCTCCAACTATTATACTATGGGAAGATATCATATTATTCAGATCAGTTAGGGTTTGTTTTACATATCGAGGAGAATTCAGATAGGGTGCATAGATATTAACTATTGAAATCTCTTCATATTGTGTGTTTCCCTTTACCAATATGTAGTGTCCATCTTTGTCTTTCATTATTTTTATTGGTTTGAATCTCATTGTATCTACATACAAGATTGCAACCCCAGCTTTCTTCTGCTTTCCACTTGCCTGAAATGCTATTTCCCATCCCTTCACCCCGAGTCTTATTTTATCTTTTGAGGCAAGGTGAGTTTCTTGTAGGCAACAGATATCTGGCCTGACTTTTTGTATTCAGTCAGCCAGCCTATGCCTCTTTAAAGGAGAGTTCAAACCATTCACATTAATTGAGAGAATAGATAGATGTGGCAGTTTTGGTCATCTTGTTTTTCAGAAGTCCAGAGCTTAACTTTATGCCTTTACCATTGTGCATGCTAGGCTGTTTTCTTTAATCTCTGGGTAGGTCCACTTTGGTGGCATACCCTCCTGTTGATTGTTATGAATAATGGGTCTGAGTGTTTCCTGTAGAGCTGGTTGAGTCATGGCAAATTTCCTCAGCATGTGGATGTCAGTGAAGTATTTGATTTATCCATCACTAATGAAACTCAGTTTAGCAGGGTATAGGGTCCTGGGCTGGAAATTATTTTATTTCAGAATGTTGAAGGTCGAGGACCATCCTTTTCTGGCTTGAAAAGTTTCGGCTGAAATATATGCAGTCATCCTTATGCTTTTCCCTTTGTAAGCAATACTTTTCTTATGCCTGGCTGCTTGCAGAAATTTATCCTTCATATTAACATTGGCAAAATTAATTACAATGTGTCTAGGAGATGCTTTGTTTGGATTGAGTCATGCTAGGGTTCTGAAACTATCTGCTATTTGAATTTCTATTTCTTACAGTACTTGGGAAGTTCTCTGCCATAATGTCTTGGAGCAGAGAATTTATGCCTTTGGGACCATCCTCTTCTTCTTCAAGAATCTTTATAATTTGGATGTTTGATGATGCCATAACTCTTTCAGGGAATATTCTGTTCTTTTTTCTCTATTTTTCTACCTCTTTGAATGCTTAGGATAGTTCAAAAGTCTCATTTTTTTATCTGAGATCCTTTCCTCACACTGCTCAACTCTATTTCTGAGGGACTCTACTGTATTTTGAAGTTCCTCAAATACCTTTTTAAGTTCTTTAAGCTCTGCTATATTTGTCCTCATTATATTCATATCATTGGTGACTTTGTCTTTGAATTCATTAATTTCTTGAGACAACTTCTGAACTGTTTTTTGGTTCTCTGTTTCCATCTTTTTATACATTCCAATTATCTTATTTGCCATCCATATTCTAAATTCTATTTCTGACATTTGAATTTCTCTGTAGATGTAATTCTCTATTGTATTTTCTTTGATGTCCCCAGGAGGCATTGATCTGCTCTGATTTTTCATGTTGCCAGATTTCTTCAGCTGATTTCTCTTCATGAGTGTTTTCGGCTTCTTCCTCTTTTTCTCTTTTGAAATATGTTGATTATACTTTTTTAGTTGAATTGATAGGTTGTCCCTGATGAGTCTACTCCTCACCATTTCAGTGCCACAAGTGCACTGTTGTTTTTCTTCCACTTTCTTGTTTCTGCTGCTTGATTCAGCCAGAATGGTATGTACCTCATGCTGTCCTTTCCATGCAGAGCTCCTCTCATTCAGTTTTCATCCACTTCAGTACAATATCTCTCCCTTTGAGCATGAGCCTCTGGTAAAAGCTGCTTCTAGTAAGCCATATTCTGACAATTCCCACACTGTACCTCTTTACCTTGAAGGCAAAAAATCAATATTCAATAAATATTTGTTTAATGAAACAATGCATAAGAAATAAATAATAAGATAAATACTATACCATTTTCTTGATAATGAAAGAAAGGCTTGAAATTATGTGTATGAAAGAATGAGCTATGTAGTGCATCAATAATCAAATTTAATCAAATAGTCAGGTAATAAATGACAGTTTCTAATATTGTATCACCTTCCACATAGCATTTTATACCTATGTACCTTTTCAGCTATGTAACTATAACATTTCTAGTTATTTTAATAGGGTCAGAATTATTTTATCACTACCTGCCATCAAGTTCTACCAAAAGGAATAAAGTGAACAAAAGGGATTAAGATTGCTGTTTCCTGCAGTTACATTCTTTTGCAGAGACAAAACAACCTTAAACACAAAGGACAAGTTAATAATATGTCAGAATGGTGGAATAGGCACAGTAGGGCTGAATGGGGGCATGAGGGCCTCAGTGGGTAAGGAATTCAGTTTCCCATATTCAGGACAAGCCTCACCAGGGGCAGCCTAGCCAGTGTCCTGGGGAGGGACTCTCAAGTAGGGGCAGCTCAGGGTTGCCCAGAACAGGTGGAAGGAAGCCAAGTGGAGAGTCAAAGAGGTCAGGGGAATTAGGATTCTTCAGAGAGACAGAACCAGTAAGATCTTTTTTTGTACTGTAGATATATGAGAAGATTTATTAGGGGGATTGGCTCGCACATTATGGTGAGTGAGAGGTCCCAGGATAGATTGTCCATAATCTGGAGGCCCAGGGATGCCAGATATGTGGTTTAATTCAAATCTATCTGGAAGCCTCAGAAGCAAGGCAGCCCAAGACAGAAGGCCTGGGAACCCAGAGATCTCTGTTGAGAGTCCTGAGGTCCCCAGGCAGGGGAGTCTGGAGTTCCAAAGTCCAAGGGCAAAAGGGCATCTGGGATTTGGGGAAAAGAGAGATTCTACTCTTCTTCTGCATTTCTTTTCCTATCTGAACCCCTAAATGATTAGACAGTGCCCATCACATTGAGGGTGGCTGTCTTCCACTCAGTCCACTGACTCACATACCAATATCCTCCAAAACTAGCCTCACAGACATACCCAGAAATAATGCCTTACTGGGTGTCTAAGTATCTCTTATCCAGTCAAGTAGACATCTGAAATTAATCATTGCAGGGGACTTACAGGCTCTTCCCTTGAACGACAGGAGGGTCAGTGAACAGGTGAGAGGTGAAGAGTGGCCTGGCTTTATTCTCACTTACATGTCTTACTTGGGGTGCAAGGCGCACCCTGCTCGTTGCTGTCTCTATAGCTGTATTTATTTTTTATCCCATATTTTTCACTATAAATAGCATTTTAAAATCATTTTCCCATGTCCATTAAAGACTCTTTGTACATTCAGTATTATGACCACAGAAATCACTCAACAGTTTGGGCCTTAGGAAGTGGCCACATCAGTTTTATTTCTTTATGGGATTTTGTGTTTAGGATCTCGGAACTAAGAAGGCTGTTGTAGAAGGGGTGGCTTTGTTACTTCACTTTCCCTAGTTGTGAAAGGGGCTGATGTCCACGGTCCCTTTTGCTGTGGCTGTCTTAAGTAACTAGGCAATGAGTATAAAATGAAAACAGCCCTGCAGAGTGGCAAAGCTTCATTGCAGGTGGCTGTGGACAGGGGTATTGAAGCCTCTCACCAAGGGATGTTTCTGGCCATCATAGGCAGCTCTGAGCTGCTGAAGGGAGAGATGAGGTTCCTGGGACAACAGAAATCCTTCAGAAAGAATGACAGTGATTTGTGCAGCCTCTCCAGCCTCTGCCCAGCCCTGCTGAGACACATGGTTTCTGCATTCTGAGACCAGCCTGGCCCACAGGTGGTACTAACACCCCCAGGTGCTCTTTCCAGACACGTCCCACTGAAGTGGTCATGTGTTCCTATTTTTCCAAGAAATTTAACATGAGCCTCTGTGGTTTTAAAACATGTTTGTTTATGAAAGAATGCAGTTTAGATTGAAGTGGGAAGAAAGAGAGAACAATATAATTCTTTCTCTCTAAGGATTAGTGCCCAGGATAAAAGTGAACAGAGAATCTGGGAGGGAAAATTCTCCTCCTGTGGTTGATGGCAGCTCAGACCTGCCCAGTGTCCAGTCTGCCTTCCATCCCAGCACACACCAGCCATGGCCAAAGTTCTGTTGGGTGTAACTCCTAACCTCAGCCCTTGAGAGAGGATAATGCTGACCTGCATAGCCGCTAAAGTCACCTATGAAGTGGGAGACCCTGGAGTGGACATGTCCTGATGAAGTAAGTCACTTGGGGACAGATGTTTCAGGGTGTCCTCAGGATGTAAATGTCTCTTCTCACACCCTGTGTCACAGGTGCCTGGTAGTACAATGCTTTGAGGAGTGGAGAAGAAGCCAGTTTTACAAGAACGCACTTTTCTCCTTAAGAAAAGAATCAACTCTTCAGCCCCAAGTTCTGGTTCAAATTCTCTGGCCTTTCTGGTCTATTAGACATTCCACAGCTTTGCGGGTGGAGAAAAAGCAGTGTTGGATGGATTCTCCCCCCTCTCCAGCCCTCCAGGACTTGGCTTAATATTAGAAGGTAAAGGAGGAGTTTCCAAGAGAACAGCTTTGAAAGAGGCTGGGAAAGCACAGGCGGGAGGGGGTTCTGTGCCCAAAAGACTCTGAATAGAAAGAAATGCAAAGAAAAAATTAACCTAAGTCAAGATCCACTCTAGGCTCAGAGGGAGGTTCCTTCAAATGGCAAGTGTTCTATTTAGCATCTTTCAGTTTAGTAACTAAAAGTATTTAATACTTTCTTTTAATTCAGTCTCTTTTTCCCCCCTATACTGCAAAATTACATATGTGAAACATGTGTTTTCTTATGCTCATAGTAAAGAGTACATGTGAATTCTTACGGCTACTTAATAATCACATTTTGGGGAGCAAAAGACAGCAACATCTGTTTTAATTTAAAAAAATCAGTTTACAGAATCTACAAGAATATGTAATCTTTCTTGACTCTTCTGGAACACTTTTTTCTCATAATACTTTGCTTGGTATTCCAGCAGGGGTTGTGTTTGTGCTCCATTGCCTTCAAATGGAAATGAAATTGAAAATAAGACAGACTGGGGGTGAAATTTTGTATTCAAATGCTTCATTTGATAAAATTAGATGATGCTGAGATTCAGTTTCAAGGGCTTGCAATTTCAAAAACGTAAGAGCGAATAATGTACTTTTATTATTTCAAGATGGAAACAAAACTCTCGGTTGCCTCATTTTTGCTTTGGATGGAGTCTACAGAATGTGCCTAAGTCTTGTCAAGTTAGAGGCTCTTCCTTACCCTTTGCCCCTCCCATGTGCAGCCTGGTGGCTTTTCACACTGACCTTGGCATATCTGAACTCACTTTGCCTGAACTTTGTTCAGCCAATGCCTGACTAGCTTACAGCACACTCAATACGGAGTTGTCCATTGGAAAGAAGTGAGTGAATAAACACAGTTGCCGCCTGTTGGCATCTAACATCTATGGCTGAGTCAAATTCCTTCCTCTGCTTATCTTGTGCTGTGACCACCAGTGCATGAAGCCAGACGTGGGAGTGCAACATGAGCCCAGACTGGGAGGCAGCTGAACCTGGACTGATGTGAGCCTTGGAGACGGGATGATCATTTCCTGTGGTTTCAGTAAAACTCAGTGTGGCTTGGGAATCATTTCCTCTTGAAATTAGGTTATCTTTAAAATCCAGCAGTGGCTTAATATTTCCAGCCCACTGACGTTCACAAACATACGCTTTAACATTGGGCACTGTGCCCTTGCTGGCTCATGCAGAATGGAACTACCACCGTGACTCATTGTAGGAATGGTTCTTGGGGTGCTTTCCTCAAGTGGGTGGGGTTTCTAGACCCAGGTAAGAATGCTGATCTCAAGATTCCCAGCACCTCTCAGGATTCTCCAACTGATGTCAGGATTCTCCAACAGCCTTTCCTGGGCTTCTGCCCACTATGTCCCCACCCTGGCTCAGGAATGAAGGAGATTGCAGGTGTCTGAAAGGGGAACGGGTCTGATGAGAAAGATGACTAAACCAGAGGGCCATAGAGATTTCTTTGGACCGTCTAGTTTAGCATGGGCGACCCTGACAGCATCATGAGGTTCTGGGGTCATCATAGCTTCAGCAGGATCAGATTTCATAACCCATGCTGTGTCTTGTGGTGTTTATCCACGAAGTCTTTAAACCCCCAAGGAACCATGGGCTTGATTCCCAGACTTCAGGGAATCTCAGAGTCATGTGGGCTGGAGACGGCAGGAGTGTTCTGGGAAGGCTGTAGGGCTTCCTTTGTACAGGGACATTGCCCAGGGACTGGATTTTAATGGTCCACTTGGATGTGAGCAATTTTTCTTATTTTCACAAATGTGTAGTGCAGTGGACCAAGGATGCTCTGTGTATCTACTTGTGGTAATAGTTCCTACTCACTCATGAGGACTTCTGGGTATGTTTTCTAATGTGCCTGACCCAGTGCAGGTGTTGGTGGTGAAGCCAGGATGCAAAATGCACCCACCTATAGCTGGTCTTGTACATTCCCTCCAAACTCTGCAGGGCAAACAGTGTCTTAAGGGCATGGAGATGCAAACAAGAAGCTGTTTGCTGTCAGGCAGGTTATTCTGTCTTTAATTTAGGCACATTATACACAGTAAAGGAGAAAGGCAAGCTATTCTCCAGTCTTCCCTGCAATGCTAATGGATATACTTTAGAATGCTCCTCCCTCTCTAGGTTATCATTTCTCCCTCACTAGTTTCTACTATCACATACATTGTGAATTAACAACTAACAATTGTGTTTCTTCAGCTGTGGTCTAATGTTCTAATTAGACCACAGTTTTTGTTCTAAGTTGCCAGCTTTCTTAGAGTTAATGCTCTGATGATAGAAACGCTTCCCTACCTGTGGAGGAGAAAGGCTCTGAGTGGCACCTTATGCCTGGTAATTGCTGTGGTCTGCACTTAGAAGGTGTCCTCCAAATCCTGTTGCTCACCTGAAGAGTTATCATAAAAGTGTGAATGGCTTGCTCTTGTGTGAGATCATCCAACAGAGTTGCCAGGGTCCAGTTGCAGTACCACGGGGTATTTCCAGAGCAGGTATTTGGACCAGAACTTTGACTTGTAAACAGTTTCCCATCACTTGCCCTCCAATGCCCTGTTGACTGTGCTGGCTGAGATCAATGATGGGGGAGAGGAAAAAAAAAAAAAGAAGAGGAATGAACATTGAGCATTTTGCTTGGGGATATTTTTATGAGTCATTTGCCAAAGGTTTTGAAAGTAAATATATTTGTTTCTAATTCTAAAAAGTCAGGGAGCATCCTGATTTTGAAATCTCTTATTCTTTGATTTTTACTTTTTTTCTCCTAAGTCTTGCCCACATAGAGCTGTGTCAAAGCTGTGAGGCTTGTCTGGGGTGGGGTCATTCGCAGCCCCTCCTACACATCTTCCTGCTGACTTACCCCTCGCCTCAGGGGGCTCAATTCTCAGGGAAAATTTACTTCTGTTAACTGGCTCTCTTCACCTGTGGGGCAGAGGTCACACTGTGCATGACTCACATGATCTTTAGGAGAGAATAGTTCTCCACTTCTCAGAAGTAGGGCAAAATCCTAACAGGGATTTTTATGATATAGAACTGGGACCACAGCACACCAACTCTCATGAGGCAGGATGTCCCTAATATGAGCACCAAAGATCATGTGCCTCAGGACTACAAGCAAATCTATGTGCTTGGAACTTCTACTGATTAGACATTTCTGGGGCCCATGGGTTGAACCACCTCAGGAACATAAAGAGGATAAAGCCAAAGTCATGGGAAATTGGGTGGTGATTGAATGGTGAGGAATTAGAAGCCATGGTCCTGGACTCAGGTATCTGATCTGTGTCTTCATGGCCCTGGGGAAGGAATTCTTACTGGTTCTCCATTTCTTTGTCTTTAGAGCCAGGATGAGAAGGCCTAACTTAGAGACTTATAGTGAAGCAGCAGTTAAGATGAATTAAAGCACTGGAATTATTAAGGCTGGAGCATATTTGCTTAGGGGGAGGTGAGAGATGTTGGAGGAAGAGGGATCATAAAGGAGCATCTCTGGAGTGGGCAGGCACAGTGTGGATAAGAGCTGGGTGAGGAACCTCAAAACTGCTAGTGGAATTGAAGATGCCAGATGTTCACAGTTCCAAGAGTTCCTCATGTCATGGTATCTTTTTCTTCATCTTTACAGAAAAAAAGAATAACCCAAGGTCATAAAGGAAGAGAGGTGGTCCAGGAGAGGAACCCAGTGCTTATTTAAGGTTTTCTTTGCCACATCTAGGAATAAATGCATCTATTATGAATGAATCCTTTACTGTGTTGAGAAAATGGAAGGAACATGTTTTACACTTTCTGTCATGATCACCTCCTTATTTTCCTGTTACATGTTTTGCCAACAGTGTGTTTTGTCCTGATATTTAATTTCTAAAGGTTGTAATTATTATTTCTGTTACTAATAATCCTAACAACAACGATGGTTTCTAAAGAGTCAGGAATGAGCCTCAATGTTTTAGTAACTTCAGCTCAAATGTTTACAGAAAGTCTTTGACCTGAATTTTATTATTGTTTCTGGTATGAAATAATAAAATGGTACCAAGTTCCAGACTCCCTCCTGGAAGAGACAGTGTTTGTGTAAATGCTACATTGGCTATAGGTGAGTGCTGGGAGGATCTAGGGAACTTACAGGAGCCCACATGTTTATGGAATTGTACCATGTGTGTAAACTTGCTCCATGGGGGAAAAACAGGGGAGGCTGAATTTGGGGTAAGGAGAGAAAAGAGAGAAGTGGAGGCAATGGGGAAAAGTCAGTGCAATGACAAGACATCCACAGGGCTAACTCAACTCTTCTGTAAAATCTATGTAAGTAAGTAATGGATTGAAGTAAATGGAGTTTTGTGATGTGGGTGGGGGATGCTTTTTCCTCTACATTTTTAAGTTCAATAACAGGGACCCTACAAATTAAAATACTAAAAGACAAATTGACAGGAGGAAAAAATCTTATTTTATATGTATGGGGCTGGGGCTCCGAGAAATGAAATGTAATTTGAAAGAGGCATTCAGACTTTGAGGTTTATATGATTTTTAATGAAGAGCAATAAATGTGTGGTGAAACCAAAGGACAAAGGAAGAGGATTTTGAGCTTCTAGGTATGGAAAATTGTGACAGGATAAATATATGAGGGAACAATAAGAGATAACACTTATTTTTCTAAGATTTGTCATGGAGATTCCTCTTGATTTCGTCTCCGGGCTGATAACAGTAAAGAGTTTTCTCTGGTTATTGAGAGTTATTCTACCTTCCCAGGGACAGAAGTCATCTTCACAAATGTAAATTTATACCATACCTTTCAGCAAATAAAGGAAGGTAAAGACCTTTACCTGAAGTCTTTTTTTCTCAATTGTTTTTAGATTAAAACAATCTTTATGCCAAAATGGCATTTCTTGGGTTAGCATATTATGATCCCTTTCATTCCTTCATTTGAAACTTTTGAGTTTCTCATATTAAAATGGAGTTGGTAGCTGTAGAGAAAGAATCAGATTAGAAGTCGTGAGGTTAAAAGAATGTGAGGTAAGAGATCTGCAAATATGTAGAAAAGCACAGACTGGAATAAGTATGAATACAGAGAAAAGAACAGATGTAGGTACACTGCTTCATTGCCTCATTGAATGAGTCTATCAGTCCTATGATTAGGCTAGTCAGTTAAAGAGTTGTACCTCATCTCAGGAGGTGGCAGTGAAGGTGGGAGTAGGGCACATACCTAAGATGGGTCTCTATGTAATATAAGCTATTAGACATCAAATAAGGGGCATTTATATGAAAACAAACAAAAACAAAGATTAATGTTTAAAGCAAATTAAAATCTTTGTTTTTGAGTCCAGAAGTCAGTCAAGAAGATTTCTGGGTGTTGGGATTGAAACATATTTAGAAGTTGGAGTAAGGGAAACACTGATAATCTGGAAAATATCCTGACTTGTACTGTGGAATGTCTCTGGCAATGGCCTATACATCCATATCACAGTCATGGTTATTTCTCAGAGAACAGCATGACTGCACCATACTTTAACTTATGGGGCTTTTTTAGATAGTCTCAGTAAAGATCAAGCCAGTCAAGGTTTAGTTCGCAGTGATGCCAATTAAAGAGAGTAAGAGAAAAGTAAGAAATGTTAATTACTGACAAAAAGCACAAAAAAAGCAAGATCCAGTTTACAGAGAGACAATGAATGCCCACAAAGCAGGTTCTAGTTTTCATTTAAACATAAATTTCTCTCCGTAATCATTTGTATGCCTATCAAAAATAATCAAAGTTAAACATTTTTGTTTATAAAATAAATCTAATCTCATCAAACTTTTCTTGATTATTTACTTAAGAAATAAAAAAATAATCTTTTTTTAAAGTCTACTTTTCTTGAACATGTAATGACTCAGATTTTACCTTTAAAAGCTTCTTGAGGCTAAGAAGCCAAGCCAATAACTCGTTACTAGATCCCTCCTGCAATATTTGTGAAGTTGGGTGGATTTCTTTCTTCTCAAGGTCTCTAAAATATTCTATGATTCCTGGTCCTTCCAAGAAATGACCTTATTTACTCATCCTGAGGCTGGAAACCTATATCTCAGGTACCAGGTCAGTGTTCCAGGAGGTCTTTGTAAGCATTGTCTCCATGAAAGTAACCATAATCTCTTAAAACTAGCTACTTACGTCTAGTTTTATGTACATCATTTTCAAATATGACATTCTATTCTTGAGATACTTTGCTAAGAAGAATGTGTTCCAGCTCCATCCATGTAAACATGAAAGAGGTAAAGTCTCCATCTTTCTTTAAGGCTGCATAGTATTCCATGGTATACATGTACCACAACTTATTAATCCATTCGTGGGTCGATGGGCACTTGGGCTTCTTCCACGACTTAGCAATTATGAATTGGGCTGCAATAAACATTCTGGTACAGATATCTTTATTGTGATGTGATTTTTGGTCTTCTGGCCTTTTGGAAGGATGTTTGGAGAATACTTAGAGATCTAAAAATAGATCTGCCATTCAATCCTATAATTCCTTTACTAGGTATATATCCAGAATACCTGCTAATTTTCAAATGAAATGCATAGGCCTTGTATTAAAAATCACAAATTCATGCTGATGCCTTCATTTCAATCTAACAACACAGAAAACTTCTGGTTTTCATTTTCGTATTTGTAATTCCATTCTCAATGAAAAATTGGCTTCCATTACATTTATTATAGTTAATAAGTATTTGATCAATCCCCTACTTCTAACCAATCCCCATATCAGTCCACCCCCATCAGTTCATGTACACACACACACCAAAAACTTTATTTTGTTGCTTTTATTGTTTACCACCTCTCCTCCCCACCAAAAAAGTATAAAATTGGAACATTTGTACATGGTCCCTATCATGGGCATAAACCCAGCAAATTGGAAAGGTTATGCTTATGTCAAAAAGGAAAAGAGTCAATCCAAAATTACTGGGGCATGTTGATGACTTTGGGAAAGACTAACAGGACATCTCACTTATCAGTCAATCTTTGGAATAAAGAAAGAATTAAAAAAAATGCCTACATTTAATTTGCCATCAAAATATGTTTTTTTGTATTACCAAAATTCTAGCAAATTTATACATGAACAATCCAGCAAAGCTGAATTAGGTAAGAAGCCTCTATTACTGTGGCTAAGAAACTAGAAGCAAGTTTTATGTCTGTCCTCCTAGGCAGGAACAGGTTAAAGACAAAAATAAGACAAATTAGTAGACAGTTTAAGGAAAGGTAATTCAATGAAAGAAGAATGGCAAAGAGCAAAGGAAGAAGATGATGACCCTTAGCTTTGGAGCATCAATCTTGATGCAGATTGAACCAGAACAGTTGAACCAGAACAGTTCAACAGCTATTGAAATCAGAGTTGTTCCTGAGAGAAATACAGCTTGAAATACAATTTCTCTTCTTAAAAGAAATCTTGCAGATATAAAAGGCAGGCCACTTCATTAAGCCTAAAGGAGCCCTGGACTCTTTTTTGAATTATTCTCTGGGGTCAGATACACTGGTTGGTCGATAACTAGCCCAGAAAAATATCAGCAAAGTGAAATGAAACATTAGAAGTGATGATACATTTTTTTCTATTTCCTGAGTAAAATATACACCCACTTGCCCAACAAATGTTATATTTCTTTTTTAAGAAAAACAACTATGATTTTAAAATGAGAGGTTTCACATTTGAGTTTAGGATTCAAATCTTCTTTGTGTGAAAGCAGTGAATCTGAGAATCTTCCATAGTCACAGTGCAATAGCCCATTCAAAAGAATAACAAAAAAACACAGTTATCTCATGTTACTTTGCATACTGATGTATTTATTTCATATATGTATACATAAATTAAAAATAGTGTTGTCTCTTGGAATGAGTTAAGTCTAGTCAGTGAATAACATTCACACACAATGGGATGTATTACTTATTGGGAATGAACTGTTAAATACTATAAAAGGAAAATAACATTTAAAAAAAACATATAAGAAGGTTGATAAGACAAGTTTAAAAATATAGTATATGCCCCTACATTTATATCAGGAGATTCACCCCAACAGAAAAATGTAGTAAAGTATATCTTTACAAAATTGACATCATTGCCAACCTGACACGGTAATAATTACTGCATTATTCTCATGCAGCTAAATAACTGCAACTTTGAGTTATCAGCCCATTTCTTATAAACAAGTACAAGTATCTGTCTTGTGCTTTTAAATCCAGTTGTTAGAATTTCAAACTGCCTCGGTGTCAGAAACTGCTGCCCTTTCCCGTACACAAGCTATGTTGTGGGTTTATTTAGAAACTCCTTGTTGAAAAACCTTCTTGCCTCAACATTACTGAGAGAAACAGAGCAGCGAGAAGGATTCTGCCTTCGATATTCAATGCTTTCGACCATGGCATCTTTTATCACCTGCAAATAGAGACAGAAGATGTATAATTAGTGTTGTTAATTAGTGTTGCTAAACTGTTTTGGTCCAAAACAAAAATCTAATTGATCTTCTTTTTAGAATATTCTTCTTCGTATATATATACATGTATTGTTGGGGATTCATTGAGGGTACGAGAAACCAGTTTACACTGATTGCATTTGTTAGGCAAAGTCCCTCTTATAATTGTGTCTTGCCCCCAAAAGGTGTGACACACACCAAGACCCCCCACTCCCTCCCTCCCTCCCTCTCTCTGCTCTTCCCTTCTCCCACCACCCTCACTCTTTCCCACTCTCTTTTCTTCTTTTACCCTCTTCCTCCTTCTCTCTCTCTCTGCTCTCCCCTTCCCCCACCCCCCACCATGTACTAGGTCGTTAATTGTCCTCATATGAGAATTGAGTACCTAGGATTCATGCTCCTCCATTCTTTTTGAAGTATGTGGAGACAAATCTTGCCTTGTATATGCACATTTAGATTCAACATGACACTCTTATTAAGCTCATATACAGGTACTCTTCCTTCGCCGACCAGAGAATAAAGTATCCTGAGAGTGTTCAGAATTTTGTGCTGATCCAGTTGGGAATGAAATATTTGTAACATGGTAAATTTATGTTGGTTCTGTCCTTCTTCCACAAGAATGGTGATAATAGGGAAGAGATAAGTAATTACTACTTCTATAACTTATGCTCCTTATTGCTAATGGACAAGTTGAAATGAAACACAAGAAAAGTAAAACCTTTCCCTGATGGGGAGAGAAGACTAAAGGACTTCCCTGCCTGCTCAACTGAATGAGTACAGTTATAAAACCTGTGTGCCCTTGGAAACACTATGTTCTGAGATTTCGCTGATGAAAATGTGTCCTCGTTTTGGTTTAGAGTAATCATTAAAGATATCCCAGTTAATGATGACCAGAATAAAAACACAAGCAACTACAACCTCTAAGAATTGCTACTGTCATGCACTGTTTCTGATAATGGAGTTGACCTGTTAGGAATTTGAGGAAAGAAGAGAACGTTTGGAATCTGGTAGAAGAGGTTATTGCAGAGCAATGGGAATGGCCATAGTAACCTTGGCTCTGTTGCTACTTCAGAATCATGTTAAAGTCAGAAAGACTCCAGTCCCTGGAACAGGACTATGGGATTTTATCTTAAATGACCAAGGAGATTTCTGGGCACCTAGAAATAGAGACAAGTCCCCGAGCTATTCCATAACTCCCTCTATTCTCTCTCACAGGGATTGTTAAACAATATTCAGGCATTTCTGCTCATGGGTAGGAGCACTTCGCAAGTCTGAACATATTAGGACCCTCTGGCCTCCTTCCACTCAGAGCTACCATGGCGCACTTGGCCTTGAAAGCAAGTGCACAGTGGGATTTACCTACCTCCACACGCAAGTTCATTGGGCAAGCACAGCTCAATGTCTGGAGAAGAGAGGGGTGAGGTCTCATTGGTGCTAATGTGCAATTAATATCCTATTAAGTTATGTCAGCCCCAAGTGGCAGGCCTCTCTACCTTTAATAGTAATTTTAAGCAATAAACTTATTCTGAACAAAGGAGTTACCACATGAGTGTGGTTCTTGTATATACTTTATTAAAATATATATATATAAAATTGTTGTCTAGGAAAAATGGGCTCAACTGTTACTGTCTTTTAAGTAAAGCAGATATTTTCTGATTTCATTTTTTCATGAAAAAAGGGAGGCATAATTAATTCTGTGATCACAGAGATGCTTCAGATCCATAAAGGATACTTTGACCAAAGGCTTCTTGGCTGATTGAAGGAAGGGGAATTCATTTAAATGCTTGAGCCTGTTTCTTGTGCTTTAAAATAGGAATAATATCAGTAATGTGGGGTTTTGTAGGGATTGTAGATTATATAAAGTGTGTGGCACGTAGAAAACATTCTGTAACTACAGTCTATTAAACTGTTATTTTTAAACTGATGATGTGTGAAGAAAATTAGGAGCACTAAATTAGAAGTGAGGTTATAAACTTTACAATAATGAATACACCAAGTATATAGCCAAGTGTGAACTTATTATATTGTACAAGTCGGCAAATCAATTTTGTTATTCAAAGTGCCCTGCTATATCTTTTAATACTCTCCCTGTCGGCTCGGCGTCTGTGGCTCAACGGGCTAAGGCGCCAGCCACGTACACCTGAGCTGGCGGGTTCGAATCCAGCCCGGGCCCGCCAAACAACAACGACGGCTGCAACCAAAAAAAAAAAAAAATGGCCGGGCGTTGTGGCGGGCACCTGTAGTCCCAGCTACTTGGGAGGTGGAGGCAGGAAACTTGCTTGAGCCCAAGAATTGGAGATTGCTGTGAGCTGTAATGCCACAACACTCTATCCAGGGCAACAGCTTGAGGCTCTGTCTCAAAAAAAAAAAAAAAAAAATAGAAAATAAAAAATAATCTCCCTGTCTTTCTAGAGACCCACGTTGGCAAGTTTATCAGTTGTTTTCTCCTTCTTCACAGTAACCTGAGAAATATCAGCCCTCGCCAAAGAGAAGTGCCCAAATAAAATAAAAACAATAGTTCATTTTTCAAACACCCAAAGGCTTTATCATGGAAAAGACCTCAGGGGAATATATATATATAATGACTGCTGTCATTCATAATGACTTCATCAGCACCAAAAATATCTGCAATATCAACATCATAATGTAGTGTATTGACCATAATTGGACCTCGGCTTGTGTTCCTACTAAATAGCCATTCTGATAAAGGAAAACAAATATTTACATTTATAGCTCTGAAAAATCCAAATCACAAGCATGTAGAATGTGCAGGTTGAACCACTAGATGGCACATTAACACTATCAAACTCTGAATCAGGTTTTTCCGAGTGCTGCAGAAGATGCCCAGTTCCTGAGAATTAAAACCCTATGCTATAGGAGGAAGTTAATCAGTATTATACCAGTTATTAAATTCAAGACATTTGGAGTGCTGCATGGTATAATTATATGTATCCAGAAAGGCCATATGTTAAAATTAAATCTTTCTAATTGTTTTCATTGTACTAGGAATAATATTAAATGGTGTTTTGTTTGTTTGTTTTGGCTGGGGCTGGGTTTGAACCTGCCACCTCCAGCATATGGGGCCGGGGCCCTACTCCTTTGAGCCACAGGTGCCGCCCCTTAAATAGTGTTTATATCTGGTTTCCTCTTTCATTTTCCCCTAAAATTCATTGAGATGCCAAATCCTTCAGTCAGAGTTATCCTGCAACAGAGCTCGTATCTCAACCTGCTCCATCTCAACTACCATCCCTAAGTCTGTCCAAGGTCATCATTCTCTTGTGCCATTAAAGAGCCTCCTAATTGATAAACCATATCTTTTAAATCGTTAGCAATAAAAGCAGAAAATCTTTTTTTTTAAGCATAAAGCGTGTAGAAGGTGATCTTTTTCTTTAAAGAAACTAATTGTAGATGCGCTATTGTAAATGATCCACAAAAGAGTTCTCACAACAGAAGATAAAAATAACCCCAAGAGGGCAGTGCCTGTGGCTCAAGGAGTAGGGCGCTGGCCCCATATACCGGAGGTGACGGGCGGCCCCGGCCAAAACCTGCAACAACAACAACAAAAAACCCAAGAGAGAAAGTTACAAAATATTTTGAGAGAGAATATAGGATAATACAAGAAGATAATGTGATCTAAATTACTGTGAATTCAATGGCTAATACCTGCCTTCCCTAGAACTGAACTGTCATTAAAATAGGGACATAATTAGTCTTGTCATTTTTTTATTCCATCACTTGGGAAGTGCGTAGTAAATATCTTCAAAATTAATAGATGCACAGAAGGCACTCATTTGGAGTTTAAATTACACAGGATAAGGTTCGATTCACGGGGCCAATGAGATGAGGTGAGTTGAAGGACAGGCAGGGTTTTCTAGGTGGAGAGAAAGACAGAATTTTTGGTAGAAGATTAACTGTATAAAAAGATTGAACATGGAAGGTCATGGCGTGGCACACACAGGACACATCTGGGATTGGTCTGTCTGTCTGCAAAGGGGGCTGAGTTTGGCGAAGACTAACACATAAGGCTGCCTGCGACATACATGGTTCAAAAGCGAGAAAAGGGTGAGAAGAGACATGTGGCTTCATCTCACACGTAACTGTGACTTTCGGCAACCTGTCTGAATGGTTCCTGAGTCAGTTTCCTCACTGGTAAATAACAGAAAAACACCTCACAGGCTAGTTTCGAGTAGTAAGTATTTGGGGAGAGCTATTTGGCTTACACAGTACTCAAACTTCTCCTATTCCTTGTGTGCTGTGCATTGTTGCATCCCTAGTTCCTAACATAGTATTTGGTGTCGGGGATTGCTGCACGCCAACTCCGACCTGGTTTGAAAGGCAACTGGGAAAATCACGCTGACCATGCCTGAGTTGAAAACAGAAGGGCTGAGAATGCCTGGAGAAGTCTTACATTATCTCGGGCTGAGGAAACCGAGAAGGGCCGCCCCCTTCTGGCCTTTCCAGAAGTCTTTTATTGATTTTTAACAAAGGTGCATATGCAAAAAGCAAAATGCCAAAAGATGGGGTTGAAAGAATCCCAAGTCCTGGGAAGATTGGACAGAGAGAGATAGACTAGGTAAGAGGTAGAGGATTGCTAAACAGCCTAAGGCGCCAGCCACGTACACCTGAGCTGGCGGGTTCGAATCCAGCCCCCGCCCGCCAAACAACAATGACGGCTGCAACCAAAAAATGGTCGGGCGTTGTGGTGGGCGCCTGTAGTCCCAGCTACTTGGGAGGCGGAGGCAGGAGACTCGCTTGAGCCCAGGAATTGGAGGTTGCTGTGAGCTGTGATGCAAGGGCACTCTATCCAGGGTGACAGCTTGAGGCTCTGTCTCA
>CAUYRH010019425.1:0-21719 GCA_963574655.1 Perodicticus potto
TTTTTTGAGACAGAGCCTCAAGCTGTCACCCTAGATAGAGTGCCGTGGCATCACAGCTCACAGCAACCTCCAATTCCTGGGCTCAAGCGAGTCTCTTGCCTCCGCCTCCCAAGTAGCTGGGACTACAGGCGCCCGCCACAACGCCCGGCCATTTTTTTTTTTTTTTTTGGTTGCAGCCGTCATTGTTGTTTGGCGGGCCCGGGTTGGATTCGAACCCGCCAGCTCAAGTGTACGTGGCTGGCGTCTTAGCCCGCTGAGCCACAGGCGCCGAGCCGCAGGAGAGTAATTTTATTCAAGGCTGGGTTTATAGTACTTCACCTGTCACCTGGCCCACAGAAAATGCTTAACAAGCCTTTATTAACTCACAATTATCAGATCTGTGTGATAGTCATAAGTGGGTATCTATTTCTTCAACAAACACTATGCAAGGTGCTGGAGCTACAGTAGTTCTGGGAGGACCGGGCAGTATGCTAGACAAGAGCAGGTGCTCTACAGGTGATGGTTAAGAGCTCAGATTCTGAACTCAGACAGTTGGGGCTGGAATCATACAAAACTTGTTGTCCATGTGACTTTGATCAATGATTCAGCTTCTCTGTGACCTAGTTTCTCATTTATAAAATGGAAATTAAAATGATAGCTATTCTCCCATCCAAATACTAACCAGACCCAACTCTGCTTAGCTTCTGACGTCAGATGAGATCGGGCGTGTTCAGGGTGGTATGGCCTTAGACAGTGATGGCTATTCTCAATAGTTATTATGAGGATATTTTTTTTTTTTTGAGACAGAGTCTCACTTTGTCACCCTCAGTATAGTGCCATTGCATCATAGGTCACAGCAACCTCAAACTCTTGGGCTCAAGTGATTCTCTTGCCTCAGCCTCCCTTGTAGTTGGGAATACAGGTGCCCGCCACAATGCCCGGTTGTTTTTAGAGGCAAGGTCTTGCTCTTGCTCTGGTCTCAAACTCTTCAGCTCAACCAAATCCACTGGCTTCGGCCTCCCAGAGTGCTAGGATTAAAGGCATGAGCCACCATACCTGGACAGTTATGAGGATTAAGAGACCATCCACACAAAAAATATCTGGCATATTGCAAGTATTCAATAAATATTAGCTCTTTTCCATAAGGAATGACCACCATTTTCAACCATGGAGGCCAGCGCTCCACCTTCCTTTCCCCTCATATCTGAGAGATCCATTTTCCCTGATTTCTAAACCTCACCTAAAATTTTGCTTTTTTTTTCGAGACAGAGTCTCACTTTGTTGCCCTTGGTAGAGTGCCGACAGCTCACAGCAACCTCAAACTCTTGAGCTTAAGTGATTCCCTTGCCTCAGCTTCCCAAGTAGCTGGAACTACGGGCTCCCACCACAACGCCTGGTTATTTTTAGAGACAGAGCCTTGCTCTGGCTCAGGCTGGTCTGGAACTCATGAGCTCAGGCAATCCACCTGCCTGGGTCTCCCAGAGTGCTAGGATTACAGGCATGAGCCACTGTGACTGGCCTTAAATTTTTGCTTTTGGATTCTCACATAGGTCCGTGGCACTCTGAGAACCTTTCTGGATCTTGCCATTCTTCTCTCCCACTTTAGAGGTGGTAAAAAAAAAAAAGAAGAAATATCAGAAAGTCTTTGACACCACTGGCTAGGCTCCTCATAAACATTGCGCCCTGTTGCCACTGCGTGTTCTGGGTGTGAACTCTGGCCTTTGCTGGAAGTCAGAGTTCTCCTTTTAGACCCACAGGGTTGGGATGGGGCAGGAGCTCACTTTTATGCCAGCATTTCTCCTTGGGTGCCTCAGTGAATGCTCCCTTGGCAACCATTGTGCTTTCTGGAGAGCAGCAAGCTCATCACTGTGCTAGTATCTCCAGGCAGGTGGAGAAGGGAGGTGGTCACAGGCATGTTTGGTTGGCCCATATACTGTTTTTGAAAAATCTGACTGAAGATTGAACATTTAAAAATTGGGAGAACCCCGGCTCGGCGCCTGTAGCACAGTGGTTATGGCACTGGCTACATGCACCAAGGCTGGCCGGTTCGAGCCCGGCCCCAGCCTGCTAAACAACAATGACAACTGCAACAAGAAAATAGCCAGGCGTTGTGGCGGGTGCCTGTAGTTCCAGCTACTTGGGAGGCTGAGGCAAGACAATCGCATAAGCCCAAGAGTTTGAGGTTGCTGTGAGCTGTTACTTCACAGCACTCTACTGAGGGTGACATAGTGAGACTCTGTTTCAAATAAATAAATAAATATTGGGAGAGCTTACATCAAAATCTAAATAATTGACTTCTTTTGAAAAATTGGAACTTGCTGCAAACCTGCTCTGAGTAATGACAGCCCTAGTACCTAGACCTACATTCTCACTTCTCCACAAAATCCTTCTGGCTGACTTCACTCATTTATTGTCTCGCTCCCGTAGGCCTTTGAGTTATTAACCCATGCTCTAAGTAAGGTCTTGGGAGACTTCAAGACTTTATGCAAGCCCCTGTTCTTATACTTGGCACCTGTTTGGCATAAGGTACTACAAAAATGGAGCACAAAGTGATCCCTGGGGCCGAAGGACTGTGAGCAGAGATACGAGGGAAATGAGCAGAATAATGCAGAGATGTGAATAAGAGACAGTGAAAAGAAACAGAAGAGATAAGATATAATTATTGAGTTTGTATATGAGGTAGGCAGTGTTCTGGGGGAGGTGGAGGACATGGGAGAAGTAAAGGGAGTGGCCGAAATTTAAGATTAGATGGGTATGAGCAGGGAGGACTCACCATTAGACTTCATTATGTAGGGCCCTTCAGAGAAACAGAACCAATAGGATGTGTATATATATATATACATATGGAGAGAGAGTGAATGGTTGCTTTTGAGGAATTTGATTAACCAACAGAAATTTATTTTCTCACTTTTCTGGAAGCTAGAAATCCAAGATCAAGGTGTTGGAAGGATTGTTTTTTTTTCCACTGGCCTCTCTCCCTGGCCTGCAGATGGCCATCTTCCTGTATCCTCCTGGGGTCTTCTCTCCCTGTTTTTTTGAAAGCTGTCCAAACAGCAGAAAAAACTAACCTGGCCACAGTATTTTTAGTTTTTTGAAGTGAGCATCACAGGTCAATAGCAGTTACAAAACCAACTTAATGGGTTTCGACCACCGTATGTAAGTACATCACTGTATAGAAGTAAATATTGTTTAGTGAAACTTTTGTGCTACTGCTATGTAAACCAAAACAAGATTACAGTAAAAAAAAACAAAAATTTTTTTTTTTGAGACAGAGTCTCACTATGTCACCTTAGGTAGCATGTCATGGCGTCACAGCTCACAGCAACCTCAAACTCTTGGGCTTAAGCGATTCTCTTGCCTCAGTTTCCCAAGTAATTGGGACTACAGGAGCCTGCCACAACGTCTGGCTACTTTTTTGTTGCAGTTGTCATTGTTTAGCTGGCCCCTCAGTGTACGTGGCTGGCGCTGTAACCACTGTCCTACGGTTCTGAGCCTACAGTCAAAAATTGAAGCCACTGTAACCTAGAGAGGAGAGAACGGGTGTGTGTTGGCAAATAAAGGGGCAACTGGTGAGAAGACGGTTCTGTATCCTTTTTCCTCAGCCTTATAGAGTCAGTTCAGTTTTGGGAAAATGAAAGGGCGACACTAGGATGACCATTCTAGTCCTAGCTGTGCTGTTACTATCTATAATTTTGCCTACTTAATCTCCGAATCTGTTTCTTCATCTGAAGAATGGTAACAATAATACCACCTATTTCACAGAGTTGATGTTGTCCTATAGATTATTAATTACTTTCAGCCACTGACCCTGTCTTACTCATATTAGTACAGTATTTCTAGTTTTTAACATATTATACCTTTGGCTCGGCACCCGTAGTTCAGTGAGTAGGGTGCCAGCCACATACACCGAAGGTGGGGTTCGAGCCTGGCCCGGGCCTGCTAGACGACAACTGCAACCAAAAAAAATGGCCAGGCATTGTGGTGGGCACCTGTGGTCCCAGCTACTCAGGAGGCTGAGGCAAGAGAATCTCTTGAGCCCAAGAGTTTGAGGTTGCTGTGAGCTGTGATGCCACAGCATTCTACCGAGGGCGACATAATGAGACTCTGTCTCAAAAAAAAAAAAAAAAAAAAAAAAAAAAAATCACACCTTTTTTTCCTAGAAAGAGAAAAAAGGAAATTAGTATTTAGCATTTGGTGTGCCAGACCCTATGTTGCATACTCAGCATGATTTGGTTGAACACACAATTTCAAAGGGGCATGGTAAATTCAGTGGCGCTCTATAAAGTTCAGACAGTGTTGCAGCACAGCCATTTTCATCCTAATAGAAGGCTTTTATCCCATATACAGGGAATTCCAAACATTTCAGCTATCCAAGGCCATAAAGCATGGCTGTGAGGGGCCCCTCAGCCCGGAGAGACCTAAGTAGGGGTGCTGGTGGGTGAAGCTGCAGGATAAACAAGGAACATGTTTTTTTTTCCTCAGATTCTCTTACAAGTGCACCAAATTGCTTCTTGGGAGTCTAGGGCTTCTAAAGTGGCACAACCGGAATGGGAAGAAACACACCCTGAAGCCCTGGTGGGGGTAACTCTGCCCCTCCCAACTCCTATGGGCAGGGCTAGTGGCACCGTGGGAACATCTCACTTGCCAGTGCGTGACCCAGACAAGGGTCTAGCCCTCGGACCCAAAAGTCAGGACTGCGGGTACAGGTACCCTGGATCTCAGCTCGACTTAGTCAGAAGACATTCCAAGAAGAGATGGTAGGAAGAAGAGGCATTGAATTTGTCTGTGCCTCCCTAGGACTCAGACCCAGCTTCCCAAGAACAGAAACCCAAAGATGAGCCGCCCCCCCACGCCCCCACCCCTCATCATGGTGTGAACTGATCCCTAAGGGCATCCCCCACAGCTAAGTGTAGGAGTGAACAGGGAACACAGATAGAAGACTCGTCCAGGGAAGATGATAGATAGGAGGAGGGACTGCTGGTTCCCGGAAATTAAGCAGGGTAGTGTACGCAGGAGGAGGCGTTTATCTCAGTTGTGATGCTCCCCCATCGAGGGGGGGGGTCTGCCAACACCCCACCTCTGGTCGGTTGTCAGATTCCTTCCTGCTTCATGTAGGCAACTAGATTTTTCTCCTTGTCCAGCCCAAAGCTCCATTCTTAGCCAATTGGAGCTAAAGAAACTCAAGGCCATTTCCCTTCCCCTTCAACAAATATTTGTAAAGTGTCCACCACGCTCCTGAAGCCAGGTATGGAGACATTACTTCTTCCCTTTAGCAATTTACAATACGGTGGAAGAAGCACGTTTAGGGGGGTGAGTGCAGGGAACACACCTTAAGGGCAGTGATAGAGGGTAGTTAACAGGACGCTATGGAAATACACAAAATAAATAAAACAAGGCAGCTAAATCCCAAGGGTCTGCAGGGTTCCACAGAAGACAGCTGACACCAAACATTCCAGGACAAGAGAGGTGGTGTAGAAAGACAATGGCATTGACCTAGAGAGATAAGTTGCAGAGATGGACTCTGAAGAGGCTAAGGAAAAACCCATGCACAGGGGAAGCGGGGTAAGGGGAATGGAGAACTTGAGAGGATCAACAGGGCTGGGAGGGAAGGAGGTGCTAGAAGGCACGCATCTCCAGGAAGGCGCAGGGACCTGAGGTCAAGACCGAAGGGAGGCGGGCGGGCGACACCGGGAGCCCTGGAAAGCCGTCTGTGGTGGCGGCGGAGGGGGGGTGGACCCTACACGTGAGCTACGTGCGGCGCCGGCCACCGCCCCCTCCTCGGCAGTTGGGTAGCCGGGCCTGCCTCTGTCAGCCCGGAGCCCCGACCCAGGGCAGTTGCATGGGGGTCGGGCAGGGGGTGGCGGCGAAGGAGGAGAAAGCCGCCCCCCCCGTTTGGAACCCAGGAGGAGGGTAGGTTCGCGGTGACCGGAAGGAGCGCGGGGAGCGCCCCATCACCAGGCGGGTGGATCCAGGGGCGCAGGCTAGAGGGTGGGATCTGGGGGCTGAATGACTGGTTGAAGATGAAGACACCTACGAATGCGGCCATCTGTAGCTACACAAATGGAAGTGGTCTAGGGGACTGAGGCCCGGGTGGGGGTGGAGTGTGGTCCAAGAGTAAGGAGGGGGTTCCTGGAGACGTGGCACCCAAGAGCCGGGCTTGGTTCCGCTCCGGCCGCTCGGGCTGCAGCCCTTTCCCTCGGGAACCTGAACCTGACCCCGCCCAGGCCTCCCTCCCATCCCTCTAGGAGCTTCAGCCTGGGCACCTCTAGTCCAGGGTTGCCCAGGTCCGGCCTCTGGGGCGTCCAGCCGGCCCCAGACGAGACAATGCGGCTCGGGTCCCGCCTCCGGAGACTGACGCGGCCCGGGCGGCGGCCAATCACTGCGTGCAGCTAGGCTCTTTAAAAAAAGAAGAGCCGGCCGCGGTGTGGCTGTCAGCTGAACAGGGATCCCTCCGCCCATGTAAACACACATCATAAAGGGCAAGGGGAAGCGTCTTCCTGTGAGGCGGGGGGCGCTACTCCCTGCCCGGAGAGCCCTCTCAGTCCTTAGATTCCCCCTCACTACTCTGGCAACCGCCCGCTCCTTTAACGTCTTGTCGGGTTCACTAGGAGCCAAACAGCTGGTACCTGATTTGGGAGTAATAGAATCTCATCACTTAGGGTCACCACCGGAAATGGAGGAAGGGAGACCTTGAGAGTTTGGAAGCCAGAGGGAGTCCTAGGACACAGCTGAGAATTGGGAAATATATATATATTGCAGTTTTTGGCCAGGGCTGGGTTTGAACCCACCACCTCCGGCATATGGGGCTGGCGCCCTACTCCTTTGAGCCACAGGCGCCGCCCCGGGAAATATTTTATTAGACTCATTCTTGTGCACCTCAGTTAAATATTAGTCATAATTCGTATATGTGTGGAATTTTTTTCGCAAAGTTATATTGGCTTTTAGGATGCCAACGTTAATGGTGAAAATAGTTTTAACGCTCTCCCCAAATAGGGCACATTGCAGGAATCATCTCCCACCGCAAAGAGCGACAGTAATGATTTTTCTCTCTAACATTTTGTTAGGAATTTTCAGATATTCAGTAGAGTTAAAAGAATTTTGCAGCGATTTCCTCCACTTAGAGTCATTTATTAGCATTTTATTATAACTTGCCATACCACATATCTGTCTTGCACTGATGACTTTCCTTAATGGGATGCTAGCTGTCCCCTTGGCTTGATTCTCCATTGCAGTGGGAAGCAGGAAAAGGCAAATCCACGTGTCAAAGTCCTAGAGAGCTAAGGAAATGACAAACTTCTCCAAGGACCTCTGTGAACTCTTTTGGGAAGAACTTATTGAAGAGGAGGCCGTTCTTTCTTTTAATTCGAGAACCCTAAAGATAAGTAAGCGATTTCCTTTCAACAGGTGAATCTGAAAGGAGGGCTAAGTTTCCACTGATGCCTCGCTAGCAGTCCAGGCTAGCAGTCCTTGCATGTTTGGCTGCTTTCTGGATGAAAGGTCATTTCAGTGTAGAAGTTCTACTTTTTGAGCTTCCTCTCTTTACTTTTCTGATAGACATAGCCCCCCCCCCCAAAAAAAAGTGCCTCAAAGATGTTCCCATCTCTTAAAATTTATTAGGAGAATCTGAGTCTCCATTGGCTACTTTGCGAAATGGGGATTATTATTAGGACCTGCTCAATGTAATTGTTATGATGACTCAATGAGCTAATATATGCAAAGCATTTATAAGAGTGTTTTACAAACAGCATTAGATAAATAATGGCTATCATCCGTATGCAAATAACTCCCAGATTTGTATCTCCAATTTAGATCTCTCCCTTTCAGATTTATACCCTTCAGTGTGTTGGATACTCTAGCAGTATGTACCAAAGCATCTTTTTTTTTTTTTTTTTTGGTTGCAGCCGTCATTGTTTGGCGGGTCTGGGCTGGATTCGAACCCGCCAGCTCAGGTGTACGTGGCTGGCGCCTTAGCCCGTTGAGCCACAGGCGCCAAGCCTGTACCAAACAATCTTAATGCCTCTTCAAACTATCTCTATGTCCTAATTTTATTTATTTTGTACCCCTTCCTTCTAATCGATTGCACCACTGCCTTAATTTAGGCTCCATCGTTTCTTGTCTGGATTATTTAGGGAGTCTTGCTTCTCTCAAATCCAATCTTGTCACCTTGTGCAGGACTCTTCCTGCAACATCCCCACTTCTCAATAAATAGTCTCCATCATTTACTAGCAAGGTGAATTGGGCAAATTGCTTAATCTACTTATGCCTCACTTTCCTTATTAGTAAGATGAAAAATAAGATTGCCTGCCTACCTTATAGGGTTGTTGTATAAATGATTAACATGCAAAGCACTTAGAACAATGCCTAAGATATGCAAAAGTGTTATATTATTATCATTCTTACTACTTCCTCATGAACATGCTGTTTTTATGTTCAACCTGTTTTAACTGGAAAGTCCTTTTTGTTTTGAGACAGAGCCTCAAGCAGTCGCCCTGGGTAGAGTGCGGTTGCATCACAGCTCACAGCAAACTCCAACTCCTGGGCTCAAGCGTTTCTCTTGCCTCAGCCTTCCAAGTAGCTGAGACTACAGGCGCCCACTACAGCGCCCGGCTATTTTTTGGTTGTAGTTGTCATTGTCGTTTGGCAGGCCCAGGCTGGATTTGAACCCGATAGCTCTTTTGTATATGGCTGGCACCTAAGCTGCTTGAGCTACAGGCGCCAAACCAAAAATCCTTCTTGACTTACAATACTTTATGCCCCTTCTTGGTTTTATGAAGTGTATATTTCTCTCATGGCACCTATCACAGTAGACTCACATGATTGAATAGAGTGGCTTATGGATCTGGTCCTGCCTACCAGACTATTAACTTCTTGAGGCCAGTAACTCTGCTACATAGGAAGGGGTCAATAAATGTTGGCTCTACCGAACCTAATAGATGAACTCCAACCCCGAGCGGAAGGCCTAGGCCCCGCCCGATTCGGAGGCGGGGCGGGGAGCTAGGCACGAAGGGGGTGGGGGTGGGGGTGGGGTGGGACTCTTTTTCCTCGCCGTGGCGGCGGAGGCGCACGGCGTGGGCAAGCGGCAAGACGTCGTCGGAGGAAGACTGAAAGAGCCCAAGGTGCTGCCGTTGCTCGTACAAGTCGGACTTGCTGTCGCCGGATTCGTTTCTGCCCTGGTCTGGGACCAACTGGAGCTTGCAGCTGCGGTCCCGGAGCCAACCCTGTCCTCACCACTGCCCGACCTGCGGGTGATGGAGCCGGCCACCGCGCTGCCCCCAGCCCCGCGCCAGGCGCTGCCCCTCGGGGGTCCGGGCCCGCTGGGCGAGTTCCTGCCTCCTCCCGAGTGCCCGGTCTTCGAGCCCAGCTGGGAAGAGTTCGCGGACCCCTTCGCTTTCATCCACAAGATCCGGCCCATAGCCGAGCAGACTGGGATCTGTAAGGTGCGGCCGCCGCCGGTGAGTCACGCCAGCACCCCGGATCCTGCTCGCGGCTGGTGGAGGGAGTGGAGACGCGCGGGGCCATGGAGGCCCGAGGCGCGGGGGGCGGGGTACAGGTTGCCCCGCAGGCCTCGCCAAGTTTGGGACTGCCCAGAGGGCCCGGAGTTGAGGCAGCGGGAGGAAAACTGGGGCTTTTCCAGGGTGGGAGACGAGGCGTGTGGGAGAGCGGGGAGCTGCGATGGTACCACTGAAGGGCCGGGATGTCGCGGGGCTGGGGCAGACGGTGCGCGGCCCATCCCAGGGGTTCGGGTTCGGTTCCGGACGGAGTGGTGGCAGGAGCCTAGGGGTGGTCGCGGGGGGTTTCCTCCTGGAGCCTAGCAGAGGCTCGGGCGTGGAGGGAGAGATGTGGGCTTGGCGAGGCTCCGCAGGCTTGGTGCTCGCCTCCTCTCCCGGGGTGCGGGGGTGTGTGATGGGGTGGGGGTGGGGGACTTACGAGTTGTCGTGCGAGGAGGAAAGTTTTCAATATGGCGGCGGGAGCCCCTGGTCCTTTGTGTGGTGGCGGCGTCGGCCCGGAGCGGCCCTTACCTGGGCGCCCCACCCTCCAGACCAGGGCACCCCCATCTCCTGGTCCCCGGGCCTCCAGGTGTGCCCGGGCCGGGATCTCGGAGGGGGCGACCAGCTCTGCCGGGGGGCAAGGAGGAGCCGGCGGTCCGGCCCTGGAGCTGATATGTTGTGGGGGGCGTCAGTGTTTAGGGGGTACTTTGAGGGGGGTGGAGCGCAGGACCGGCGGCACTGGGGCCCGATGCCCTCCCGCGCTCTGGAGCGCGCACACACCCGACTTCTGGCCCAGCCTCTGTACTCCCCGGGGAAGCCTGGTGTGTGTTGGTGGGATGGGGTGGCGGCGAGGCCGTGGTCGTGGGGCGAGGGGATGTCAGACGAGAAGACCTCGGAAGATTTCATGCTTGTTTGCCCAGGCGCCCATCCTCCGGAGGCTGAAATGCAGTCACCCACCTCTGCCCCCCCAGCCCCGTCTAAAGTGCCTGGGGCCTGTAAGTGGGGTGGGTGCCTCTGAAATCATCCCTAACCGCTCCAGTGTTCACCGAGTTAAGCCAGGCCAACCCCTTCCCTACCCCACCAACCCCCACAGCCGGAACTGGATGCGCTCCTACACCCCTCTTTTTTCCCCCCATGCTTCGGGATGGTCTGAGTCCGAGTTGGCCTAAACGACGGTTGGACCGGCTGTGACCGTTGCGAAGGTGGTTTAACTGCCTTTCCCTACGGTTTAAGAATCTTCACCCACTCTCCTCCCCCGCCCCCCTCCCCTGTGGGAGGAAGACCCCCCCTCCCCCCCAGCTCCTTCTCCCTTAAGTTTGCTCTTTGTAATGACATTTTGAATTGCGGGGATTCTGTCTGTAATCATTCTGTTTTGAAAAGCTGATTTGAAGGAGATCCCTGAATAATTCAAATTTATCCCAACTTCCTCCCCCACCCCAGATTAAAACAGGGACATCATACTTTAGTTTTTCTTAAACAAGTTTGAAAATGGAGATGAAATACATGCCTCAGAAAATAACTGGCCAACTAGTATGGGGAAAATGTTTGAAAATAGATCCATTTCTCTCAGTGTAGTGGTCAAGGGTAATTCTTGTTGCTTCAGGGAAGTACATTTCTTTAAGAGTGCAAAAAGGCCTGCAGAAGTTATAACCCGGCTAGTTAGAGCCAAGGTTTTAATTCTTGAATAATAGGTCATATTTTAAACATTTAACAATTTAGCTTTATGCCACATGCTAGGAAGGGTGGGTATGAATATTGTACATTTGCATGAGTGGGATTTTATTAAGAAATTAGGTAATAACTTGAGTAAGTTCTTAGTAACCAAAATGTGAGGAGTCAGGTTCCTGGGAGTTGTCCTCCATGTTGGTATTGTGGTATATTCTAGGGCTGGGGTAAATTCTTTATCTTGCTTTCTTATTCTTTGCCTTATAGAGAGCTCTTTTCCCAAAAAGATAGTGTTACTATGGTTAGGTTTGGCTACCCATTTCCTTATCTTGGCTGATACTAATGGCAATCTTTGCAAAACCTGTGATCGTATCGCCTTTTCCCACTCTGAGTGTCAGACAAACATGATGGCCACCATTTTGTATTGAGAGTACTACATACTACAGCCTGAGGAAGGGGGTTAAAGAGGCACAAATAACCTGCAAACATAACCAGTTTTCTATTTTGGAGACCTCCTTTGTGGGGAGGAGACTTGCTTCCTCCTTTGTTTAACAAACTCCTATGACAAATGGAAAGAGTTTGGGAGTATTTGTTTTTGATATAACCACAAAAAGAGAAACCTTTCCAGAAGTTGTAGCACTTGAAGAGGGGTCTTTTTGGAACAAAGGCTTCTTAAGAGATGTAAACAGTCTTTGTTTTGAAACTGTTCTGTTTTTTGGAACACTAACTGTGAACAAGTGGTTTCATATAGTTGAAGTACAGCAACAAATCCTTCAAGAGATATGAAATATTTTTTCATGGCAATAGCTATGTAATGCTTGTGTTTCTTGATGATTTTTGTTCACTGAGTTTTTAGAACAAAAATGGCTATATTAAAGGGGAAATTGGGACTGTTGATATTTTACTTGTAAGAAGGTGAGGAGGTGACTTATAAAGCATTTCTATTTCTGTTTTTACCTTTATATTTTTAATTAATCGTACTTACATAACTTCAGTTTGTAGCTGTTTTCTTAGCGAGGCTCCTAAACTGCTTGGCTTTGAAAACTTAGGGTGTTTACATTATTTTATATATGGGGCCTAGGGGTTGTCAGAAATTTGTGAAAATATGGTAAGATAAATGTGCTAAAAGGTAATTAAGAAAGAAGACTGTACTCAAATCCTGATTTTAAAGAGAGAACTAAACAGACTTTTGTTTGAAATTATATCAAGTATATGGGATAACCAGGTTTGTTTTCTGGACTGAGACCTTTTTAAACTTAAAATTAGTCTTATTTCTGGTTTTAAAATGCACGTTTTAATTTCTTTCTTTATATTGTACTTAGATATCTGTTTAAGAACAGAGGATATTTTCCATATCACCTTGTGGTATTTGGAAATAATTTGTGGAGGGTAATAACTGTTAGGCAAAAAACAGTTGATTGCTCAAGTCAATACTTTTTTGAGTCTCCCAAGTTTGATAGGGATATATTTCATGGCTTTAATAATCTTGCCTTCCAATCTAACATTTGCTCATAGATAGGCAGATTCCACAGATTTCATCTTTGACAGTGCCCCCAAATGCCAAAATCAGGGATTTAAATCAAACCCCAGATGGCACAGTGGACATATTCTTTTTCAGCTTTAACTTCTCTGGTCACTAGTTTGACTCCATCTTCATAGCCAGCTTATAAAATTGCCCTTAAGTGTTTTAGTCAGCATCCTTGAGTGAGCCTGTTGGTTCTTCTCTTAGAGAACAAGGAGTAACCTAAATATTCATTTCTTTCTACAGAGGAAGTATGAACAATGTGGAACTTATTTACTCCCATTCTGGCCTGTCGTTCTCTTGAATTTGATTGACTTTGGCCTAACCCTCTGTTTTTCCAATTTCTCTGATGAAATGAAATCTTCTTTTTTTTTTTCTTTTTTGAGACAAAGTCTCACTTGGTCACCCTTGGTAGAGTGTCATGGCGTCTTAGCTTACAACAACCTCAAACTCTTGGGATCAAGCAATCCTCTTGCCTCAGCCTCCCATGTAGCTGAGACTACAGATGCCCGCCACAATGCCTGGCTATTTTTTTTCTAGAGACGGGGGTCTCACTCTGGCTCAGACTGGTCTCGAACCAGTGAGCTCAGGCAATCTACCCGCCTTGTGATGTCATGAAATCTTTCTCTAGTTGTAGTAATTCCTTGGCTATGTTACTATTTATTTTTATTTATTTATTTATTTATTTTTTTGAGACAGAGCCTCAAGCTGTCACCCTGGATAGAGTGCTGTTGCATCACAGCTCACGGCAATTTCCAATTCCTGGGCTCGAGTGAGTCTCCTGCCTCCGCCTCCCAAGTAGCTGGGACTGCAGGCGCCCACCACAACGCCTGGCCATTTTTTAGTTGCAGCCATCATTGTTGTTTGGCGGGCCAGGTTGGATTCGAACCCGCCAGCTCGGGTGTATGTGGCTGGCGCCTTAGCCCGCTGAGCCACAGGCGCCGAGCCTATTTTTATTTATTTTTTTGAGACAGAGTCTCACTTTGTTGCCCTGAGTAGAGTGCCATAGTGTCACAGCTCACAACAATCTCAAACTCTTGGGCTCAACCAATTCTTTTGCTTCAGCCTCCCAGGTAGCGGGACTACAGGTGCCTGCCACAATACCCGGCTAATTTTAGAGATGAGGTCTTGCCCTGGCTCAGGCTGGTCTCAACTCCTGAGCTCAGGTCATCCACCCGCCTCAGCCTCCCAAGTATAAGCCACCATGCCCAGCCCCCCTTGGCTGCAAATGTTTAACATTTGAAGGAAAGGCTTATCAGTAGAAACACCCTTGGTGAAGAACTTATATAACTACTTTTTTTTTTTTTTTTTGAGACTGAATCTCACTTTGTTACCCTGGGTAGAATGCCTTGGCATCATCATAGCTCACAGCAACCTCAAACTCTTGGACTCAATAGATACTCTTGCCTGCAGCTTCCCGAGTAGCTGGGACTAAGGGCGCTGGCCACAACTCTAGGGCAGTTTTCTATTTTTGGTAGAGATGGGGTCTCCCTCTTGCTCAGGCTGGTCTTGAACTCCTGAGTTCAGGTCATCCACCCGTCTCAGCCTCCCAGAGTGCTAGGATTACAGGCTTGAGCCACCATGCCTGGCCTCTATATAACTTACTTTGTAAAAATAATTATAGCTCACGCCTGTAATCCTAGCACTTTTGGACGGCCAAGGCTAGAGGGAGGATCGCATTGCTTGAGGCTTGCAGTTTGAGACCAACCTGAACAAGAGTGGACTTCTCTAAAAAAATAAAAAAAGTAGCCTGGTTTGGTGGCGCCTGTGGTTCTAGCTGCTTGGGAGGCTGAGGATGAAGGATTGCTTAAGCCCAGGAATTTATTCGAGGTAGCAGTGAGCTGGGGATGATGGTGATACTGCACTATAGCCCAGGTGACAGATCAAGACCCTGTCTTAAAAAAACACTTTTTGAGATGTAATTCATATACCATAATATTTCTTCATTCTTTTTTTTTTTTGGAGGGACTGGTTCTTTATTTCAAAAAGACACATGTCAATATTAAGTATCAAAACAGTTGCACTACTGGTTTTATTTCTCCCCATTGACATTTCTTCATTTTTTAATGTGCCATTCAGTAGTTTTTAGTATTTTCACAGAGTTGTACAACCATCACCACAATCAACTTTAGAATATTTTCCTCTCCCAAAAGAAGCCATGTATTCACTTGTAACTACTTTTTTTGTTTTTTTTGAGACAGAGTCTCACTGTGTCGCCCTTTGTAGAGTGCAGTGGTTTTACAGCTCACAGCAACCTCAAACTCTTGGGCTTACACGATTCTCTTGCCTCAGCCTCCCTAGTAGCTGGGACTATAGGTGCCTGCCACAATACCTGGCTGTTCTCTTGCACTTGTTGTTTAGCTGACCTAGGCCGGATTTGCTGTAACCACTGTGTTACGAGCACCGAGCCAGGTAACTACTTTAAAAAAAAAAAAAAAAGAAAAAAGTAGGACTATCCTGCCCAGGAGAAAAACTTGGTAGGAGGTTGGATTAAGTCCTGCCCTTCTAGGTCACAAGTGTCTACCTCAAACAAAGCAAAAAGAAACTTCATTTGTTACAGCCTTTGAATGAGTGTTTAGCTAAATTTGACTTTGGTGATGGTAAATTGGACACACTGGGAGTTATAAACATATCTACCTATGTAACTCTTAGTGAGCTAATCAACAAAATTAGTACGTTTTAGAGTGGAATATGAGTGATAGTACGTATTGCAATTATGGGTCAGGTAAAACTTTGAGTACCTACTGGAAAAATTTCCTACTTTTCCCATGATTATAAAATATGGTGTTTTTTTTTTTTTGTCGAGACAGAGTTTTACTATGTCACCCTCGGTAGGGTGCCATGGCGTTACAGCTCACAGCAACCTCTAACTCTTGGGCTTAAGCAGTTCTCTTGCCAGAGCTTCCCAAGTAGCTGGGATAAAATATGGTTTTAAACATGCAATCTAAACTTTTTTTTTTTTTTTTTTTTTTTGTAGAGACAGAGTCTCACTTTATCGCCCTTGGTAGAGTGCCATGGCATCACACAGCTCACAGCAACCTCCAACTCCTGGGCTTAGGCGAGTCTCTTACCTCAGCCTCCCGAGTAGCTGGGACTGTAGGCCCACTGGCCCTACAACGCCCAGCTATTTTTCTGTTTTGCAGTTAGGCCGAGGCCGGGTTTGAACCCGCCACCTTTGGTATATGGGGCCTGTGCCCTACTCGATGAGCCACAGGTGCCGCCCTAAACTTTTATTTTATTTATTTATTTTTTTGAGGCAGAACCTCAACCTGTCACCCTGGATAGAGTGCTGTTGCATCACAGCTCCCAGCAACCTCCAACTCCTGGGCTCAAGTGAGTCTCCTGCCTCCGCCTCCCAAATAGCTGGGACTACAGGCACCCGCCAGAAGGCCCAGCCATTTTTTGGTTGCAGCCGTCATTGTTGTTTGGTGGGCCCAGGCTGGATTCGAACCCGTCAGCTCAGATGTATGTGGCTGGCACCTTAGCCTGTTGAGCCACAATCTAAACCCTTTTTTTTTTTTTTTTTTGCTGGGGTTGGGTTTGAACCCACCACCTCTGGCATATGGGGCTGGTGCCCTCCCCACTGAGCCACAGGTGCCGCCTAATCTAAATTTTTAAAAGAACAAAATAGAGAATTGCCTTTGAAAAGTGTAAATAAATGTTCTCTATGAAAGCCAGAGTTTTAATTCATTTTTTTGAGAGAAGAATTAAAGAAAAATTATTATTATTATTATTATTATTATTATTTTTTTTTTTGTAGAGACAGAGTCTCACTTTATCGCCCTCGGTAGAGTGCTGTGGCGTCACTCAGCTCACAGCAACCTCCAACTCCTGGGCTTAAGCGATTCTCTTGCCTCAGCCTCCCGAGTAGCTGGGACTACAGGCGCTCGCCACAACGCCCGGCTATTTTTTTGTTTTGCAGTTCGGCAGAGGATGGGTTTGAACCCGCCACCTTCAGTGTATGGGACTGGCGCCCTACTCGATGAGCCATAGGTGCTGCCCCCTAAAGAAAATTATTAACTCTTAATTTTATTCTTTGACTCTGATGTACTTGATTTTGTTTATGATATGTCGGCCTATGCTTAAGAGTATTTCTGGTTGATTAGTGATAAGCTTGTTTATTTGTTTAATTTTGGGGGACAGTAACAAAGTTGAGGATATTTGGATACTTGCATATAGGCAAGTAGAAATCTGCCTTTTCTTTTAGAAAGGTAAAAAATATCATGGTAAACTATTTGAATTAAAAACAAAATTGAGGCGGAGCACAGTGGCTCATGCCCATAATCCTGACATTCTGGGAGTCCGAGGTGAGTGGATTGCTTGAGTTTAGGTGTTCAAGACCAGCCTGAGCAAGAGTGAGACTTGGTCTCTACTAAAAATAGAAAAATTTTAGCTGAACATTGTGGTAGGTGTCTTATAGTCCCAGCTTCTTGGGAAGCTGCAGGCAAGAGGATCTCTTGAGCCTAAGAGTTTGATGCTGCTGTGAGCTATGATGATTGATGATGACAAGGCACTCTACACAGGGTGACAGAGTAAGACTTTGTCTAAAAAAAAAAAAAAAAAAAATAATGGGGTGATGCCTGTGGCGCAGTGAGTAGGGCACTGGCCCCATATGCCGGAGGTGGTGGGTTCACACCCAGCCCGGGCCAAAAACTCCCAAAAAAAAAACAAAAAAGCTAGGCTCGGCACCTGTGGCTCAACGGGCTAAGGCGCCAGCCATGTACACCTGAGCTGGCAGGTTCGAATCCAGCCCGGGCCTGCCAAACAACAATGATGGCTGCAACCAAAAAAGGGCCGGGTGTTGTGGCGGGCGCCGGTAGTCCCAACTACTTGGGAGGCAGAGGCAAGAGACTCTCTTGAGCCCAGCAATTGGAGGTTGCTGCAAGCTGTGATGCCACAGCACTCTATCCCGGGTGACAGCTTGAGGATCTGTCACAAAAAAAAAAAAACAAAAAAGATAATAAAATAAAAAATAAAGTTTGACAATAAAGTTTGGACTTTTAAAATATGAGTTGTGAGAAACTTGGTTTAGATATGACAATTATATGTGATTATCCTAACAATTTTCTTTTTTTTTAATTTTAATTTTTATTTTTTTGAGACAGAGCCTCAAGCTGTCACCCTGGATAGAGTGCGTGGCATCACAGCTCACAGCAACTTCCAATTCCTGGGCTCAAGTGAATCTTCTGCCTCTGCCTCCCAAGTAGCTGGGACTACAGGTGCTGCCACAACACCTGGCCATTTTTTGGTTGCAGCCGTGATTGTTGTTTGGCGGGCCCAGACTGGATTCGAACCCGCCAGCTTAGTTGTATGTGGCTGGCGCCTTAGCCTGTTGAGCCACAGGCACTAAGCCACAAAATTTTCTTAAGTTTATTAACTGCCTGCTACGTTCTAGCATGGGGTTAAAGAGAAAAATTAAATGAGGTAACTTTTGTACACCTCCAGAAATTCTTCCAATTTATTTTTCTGTCATTTTTCTTGAGACACGGTCTCACTATGTCGCAGCTCACAGCAACCCCAAACTCATGGGCTCAAGCGATTCTCTTACCTCAGCCTCCCAAGTAGCTGGGATTACAGGTACCCACGACAACGCCTGGCTATTCTCTTGTTGGAGTTGTCATTGTTATTTAGCTGGCCTGGCCAAGCTCGAACCCACCATGTTTGGTGCATGTGGCTGGCGCTGAGCCACTGTAATCTATTGAATGGATTCTATGGTGAATTTGCTTTTTACAACCAAGTTTATGACCCAGACTGATGAAGAAAAGCTGTCTCTAGGACAGTGAGGCATTTCAGTTCTGTAATTGTAGGTTGGAACAAATTTGTAGAATTTGACTAAATGCGTTTGTTTAAGTCCTTTTTTTCTCCGCTGTGATTTAAACATTCAAATCTTTAATTGTAGACCATTCTTATAAATGTGCAATCCTCAATATCTTCCTATACCTTTATATATAGCCTTAAGAGTCATCCCATCTTTTTTTTTTTTTTTTTAATTTGAGCTTACTTTCTGAATATAAGGCTAATTACTTTGTTCTGCCAAATTCATCACTTTCAGGGTATAAATTAAATTTTTTTGTTATAAAAAAAAGTCAAGCATGTAAAAAAGTATAGAGAATAGTGATTGGCGCCTGTAGCTCAACGGGCTAAGGCACCAGCCACGTACACCTGAGCTTGCGGGTTCGAATCCAACTCGGGCCCGCCAAACAACAATGATGGCTGCAACCAAAAAATGGCCGGGCCTTGTGGCGGACGCCTGTAGTCCCAGCTACTTGGGAGGCGGAGGCAGGAGACTTGCTTGAGCCCAGGAATTGGAGGTTGCTGTGAGCTGTGATGCAACAGCACTCTATCCAGGGTGACAGCTTGAGGCTCTGTCTCAAAAAAAAAAAAAAAAGTATAGAGAATAGTACCTTTAGTTATTTTTCTTTCTTTCTTTTTTTTTGCTATTTTTCTGAATACACATACAAGAGCAGAAAGCAGAGTAGCAGTATTGGGGTTGAGAGAAAACTAGTGACCTTCAGTTGTAGAGAACAGCTTTTGTCTTATTTAGATTATGATCGACATTGGACAATTAGGAGTGAGCACCTTTACTAAACCACTATCACTTTGCCCATTTAGGGTGGGAATAACATTTCTTAGTTTTAGTCAGTGGTTTTTTTTTGTTTTTTTTTTTGGAGACAGAGCCTCAAGCTGTCACCCTGGATAGAGTGCGATGGCATCACAGCTCACAGCAACCTTCAATTCCTGGGCTCAGGGGAGTCTCCTGCCTCCGCCTCCCAAGTAGCTGGGACTACAGGCGTCCACCACAACGCTGGCCATTTTTTGGTTGCAGCCATCGTTGTTTGGCGGCCCGGGCTGGATTTGAACCTGCCAGCTCAGGTGTACGTGGCTGGCACCTTAGCCCATTGAGCCACAGGCACCGAGCCTATTTAGTGGTTTTATTGCTTTGTTACACTTTTTTTTTTGAGACAGTTTCTGTTGCCCCAGGCTAGAGTACCATGGCATTGTAGCCAACAGCAACCTCAAACTCTTGCGCTCAAGCAATCCTTTTGCGCCAGCCTCCTGAATAGCTGGGACCACAACACTTGGCTATTTTTACAGATGGGGTCTCATTCTAGTTCAGGCTGGTCTTGAAATCCTGAGCTCAGGTTGATCCACCTACCTGACCTCCCAGAGTTCCGTGAGCCATTGCACCCTCCCTTTATTACACATTTGTTGGAACCTGTGTAATGACTTGACCATCTTCAGGCCAATTCTTGGCACATAGATCTGAGAGTGGGTGGTGGGTGGAGGGTATTCTCTGCCAACATAGTTCCCTTCCCTGCTATCTGTTCATTTTTGTGTTGGCTAGACTTTATCTCAACTTTCCTCTCAATGAAGGGGTGGGTATTTAGCTTGACAAAACAAAGCTTATAGTTAGAGACTTTGTCTCTAGACAAAAAAGAAAAAAATTAAATTAAAAAAAAAATGTGATGGGTGGCACCTGTGGCTCATCGAGTAGGGCACCGGCCCCATATACTGAAGGTGGTGGGTTCGGCCTCGGCTGAACTGCAAAACAGAAAAGTAGGGAGGTGTTGTGGCGGACACCTGTGGTCCCAGCTACTCGGGAGACTGAGGTAAGAGAATCGCCTAAGCCCAGAAGTTGGAGGTAGCTGTGAAGTGTGTGATGCCATGGCACTCTACTGAGGGTGAAAAAATGAGGCTCTTGTCTCTACAAAAAAAAAAAAAAAAATGTGGTATTAAATATTTTCTTCAAAATGGTCAATTTAAAAATTAGTTCTTTTTTTTTCCCCCCTCAGACAGAGTCTTACTATGTCACTCTTGGTAGAGTGCTGTGGCGGCACAGCTTGCAGCAACCTCAAACTCTTGGCTTAAGTGGTTCACTTGCCTCAGCCTCCCAAGGAGCTGGGACTACAGGTGCCCACCACAACGCCTGGCTATTTTTTTTTTTTTTATAGTTGTTGTTTCTCAGGCACAGGTCAGGTTCGAACCCGCCAGCCCTGGGTGTATGTGGCCAGCACCCTAGCCACTGAGCTATGGGCGCCTAGCCAAAAGTTAGGTTTTTGAAAAATATTTTTTTACTAATAATCTCTTAAAATCTAAGGATTTTCCCTTCCCTTGCTGAAATTATCACTTTATTTCTTAGGAGATAATCACATAATGAATGACTTTTTAGAACTTGGTGATTTCATTTGGGAGTTTTCTTGTAAAATATGGGAAAATTTAACAAATATTTTGTAGTGATTAAGATGAGGTTTATCAAGGGGACTGTATATATGTATATTTTTATTTATTTTTAAAAGCCAGTTCCTCTAGTATGCAAAATAGGACAGGAAGATATGTTATTTATGGATTCTAAAAAATAAGTGGGTAGAGTCTTGAATCTAATTCCATTATGACCTTGCACAAAGTCATTTTACCCCAACGTATGCCTTCTCTCCTGCTATAAGGGGATCTGACACTGACCTAGGGCTGTTGTCTAGATTAATTAATTGATGGATTGAAAGGAGCTTAAATCCCAAAGCTTTATTTGCTCATTGCTAAGAAGAGTCTGGGGACAGATTTAGTGAGGGTTAATACCAAATACCTATCTCTCGAAAACCTTAACAGTGAAGAGATGTTTTTTTAAATGGGAAATGTGGAAAGGCAAAAGCCCAATATTAAAGCTAGAATATATAGAATATAATCCTCCTATTGGGTTAGAAGGAAGATTTTCTGTACCTGAATCATTTTTATTCTTAATTAGATTAAATTTTTGAGATGTAAAGCTGTTAAAAATAATTTCAGAAAACTTGAAGGTGCATGTGTTCGTCTTGTGGGGTGTGTGTACATATGCAGGAGTTTAGATTTGGTAAGAGTTGTCTAAAAAAGATTTATAATTGTTTTAATTTCCCCTAGTATGGGATGACTGAATTTGTGGAAGCCATGCAGATGGAAAGAAATTATACTTATCTTCTTTTGTTTTTTTTTTTTTTGAGACAAAGCCTCAAGCTGTCACCCTGGATAGAGTGCTGTGGCATCACAGTTCACAGCAACCTCCAATTCCTGGGCTCAAGCGAGTCTCCTGCCTC